>JAHVAK010000051.1:0-235376 GCA_019845155.1 Luehdorfia chinensis
GTAAAAGTTGAAAATATAATAAAGAATAAAAGGGTACTGCAAAAATAGCAGTAGGAAAAAATTAGAAAAAAAAAAAAAAAAAAAAAAAAAAAAAAAAAAAAAAAAACCTAACCTAACCTAACCTAACCTAACCTAACCTAACCAGTCCCGCGCCAGACGCCGAGCCGACCGGATCGTTTTTGGGACGCTCCGCAGTCGAAAAATCAAAACCAGTAGTCAAAGTGTTCGAATAAAGCCGTATTATACATCAAAATGTGCGTAACGGTGCCCTCTATACAGTGGTGTTTTTAGTTTTTGCCGCAAGACATATTTTAACAACATTTTGGGCAAAAAAAAACCGAAAATTTGTGACAGTGAAAACACAAAAGTGCGTGCGGCTCTCGATTAGTCGCCACAACTTATATGGATTTTGTGCACATTGGATGCGCCTCTACTGGAACTTACTACGTGCCAATTTTCAAAATTTTCCGTCAAGCCATTTTGGAGAAAACAGCCAAAAACTGAATACCTCATGTTTCAAGAAAAGCCTGTTCCAGACTTCTGCGGGTGAATTTCGGAGTTTCTGCGGATTGTGCATGATCAGGGATTTCCAACGAGCCCATCAGCATCATCGTCCGACAACCGGTGCCAACTGTAGGTCCTAAATACTGAAAATGATTTACGTGTTTTAGTTTGTGACCCCCCAGGACAAAATCGTGAGTGACTACCACCCAATTTTCTTAGTGCTTAACATAGACTATTTAATGAAGAACACTTCTGCAAATTTTTAGAATTTTCTGTTGCGCAGTTTTGAAATTAAAAATAATTTTCTCATTACACTTCCCCGATATGTTAACTTTGCCTACCCCATATCTCGCAAACGGTGCGTCATAGACAAATTCTAACATCATTTTCGTTCTCTTTAGAGAACCGCTTTTGAGGGTCTTCATCCATATCCACTTTTATTTTCCTCAAATTCCTTCACAAAATCATAAATTACGTAATTATAAAATTTTTTTCGCTTCCCAAAATTTGACATTTAATTATTTTTTTCTATGCCACTATGTTGTTTTCATCTTAAAAATTACTCTTAGTATAAAATATTTCCAGAAAGTGTCTCCCTAGATATTTATTTTTTATTTTTAAACTTTTGTGAATCCTAGTATGGAGAGAATTCCCCAAATCGTCATATCTCGAGAACGGAGCAAGATTTCGAAAATCTGAGTAAATTTTTGTTCTCTTTAGAGAACGTATATCAATATCTGTACACCGACCCCTATTTTTAAAATTTTAAATTTCCCAACTTTTTCTTAATTCTACGTAATTTCAAAATTTTTTCGACTCTTCCAAATCTTCTTTTTTTACTAACTTTTCTATGCCACTATGTTGGACTCATTATAAAACTTTCTCCTAGTATAAAATATTTACAGAAAATTAACCCCCAACCCCTAAATTAACAAATAAAATTTCTTCATAAAATCGAACACTAAGGTCACAAACAGGACAAAATCGAAGAATGGCCCCCTCACAGAGTGAACCTATCGCCCTCCCTGCTTCCGCTGAGGAGGTAAAGGACCTCGAATCCTTCACCACAGTGATCAACAAGCTAACAGTGTGTGTAACTGCCGCAATCAATGACGGCAAAAGTGTCACCGCGGCCAATAAAAGACTGATTAGTTTAGCAGTGGAGGAAATTAAACGAGCCACACGGGCTCTTAACACTGCCACCACCACGGCCTCTGCCCCCACTGCGCCTGCACTCGCGGAGATCAGGCAGGAAATCGCCACCTGCGTGAGGGAGGAGATGGCCAGCATGAAGAAGCTGGTGACGAACCTCTCCACCTCCAAGCGACCCAGCTACGCCGAGGCGGCGGCCGCCACTAACAATGGCACGCTCGCTTCGGCGCGCAAGGCCGCTCCCCAGCTACCAGCGACGAAGCCGGCAATCATAATCAGCCCGGCAATACCGGTTAAGAGCCGACAGGAGACCGTGGAACTCTTTAAGCGCAGCATCAGCTACAGGAGCTCCAGCTACGCACCATCCAGGATTCAACCGGTATCTAATAATAAGCTACGTGTAGAATTTGATAATGAGAAGCAGAGGGACGACACTCTCGCGCGGCTCAAAACAACAGATCAGGTAAAGGCTGAACCTGTCCGCAGGCTGAAGCCTATGATAATCTTGAAAGGTATCTCCAAGGATGTTCCTGCGGACGACTTAATCGAAATCATTAGCAGCCAAAACACTGAGCTCACCGAGTTTATAAATTGTGGGGTCGACCAAGGAGAAAATATGAAACTAAGGTTTAAGAGGGACAACAAGAATAGTCACTTGTACAACGCGGTCTTCCTGGTGGAGGCAAAACTATTTCGACGTATGATCGACTTAGGGAGGGTTTGTGTCGATCATCAGCGCATCACCGTTAACAGCTTCTCTCCGTTTATCCAATGCCACAAGTGCCTGCAATTTGGTCACATGAGATCAAAATGCACGGCTTCCGTAAATCCCTGCTCGCACTGCGCAAGCACTGACCATCAAGTCGACAGCTGCCCATCGAAGAACAATCCCAATACTGCGAAATGCTTTAACTGCCAATCCCACAACGACCGATTCGATAGTAAGCTAGACTGCAAACACACTGCCAATTCTGACAAATGCCCACGCCTGCGAAACATGAAAGAGAAAATACATCAAAGAGTCGATTATGGATCCATCTAAATACATAAATATTTTACAGTGCAATATTGATAAATCTCGACACAGTCTCCAAGAATTTCTCGTCTCCTTCATGGAGGGCAGTTATGATATAGCACTAGTATCGGAGCCATATGTTGGTTCTGGGACGGTACTCAAAGCTGTTTACGGTATTGACATCTATCAGTTCACTGCTGGCACAAGGGTGAAGGCCTGCATATTGGCTAAGCCTGGATGCGGCTCAGTTATGGGACTATCCCAATACTCCACGTCCAACCTGTGCGCAGTACGCCTAACCACCAAAAACCGTAGCTTTTATATAGCGTCTGTCTATGTTGAGCCCGATAGGGACGAATTTGACACGCTCGATCATCTCGACTTTTTCCTTAAGGCCACCGGTGACTCATCTAAAATAATTGGCGGAGATTTCAATGGCTGGCATCCAACCTGGTCCAGTGAAATCGCCAACTGCCGAGGAAATGCAGTAATCGAATTGGCCTACGGTAACGATATGGTTATTTGCAACACAGGCAATACACCGACCTTTGAAACTGTCACTCACGGTCGCAACCGCACGTCCATTATAGATTTAACATTAGTTTCTGAAGCAGCACACCACCTTGTATCCGACTGGTATGTGAACTTGGATATTTGTCCAACTTCACAGCACAATGCCATCGAATACAAAATCACCGTACCTAAATCCAAGCATGAAACTAACACCTCTACATTCAGGTATAATTCTAACAAGGCATGCTGGCCTCTTTTCAATGAGACACTACACCTACAAATGACACTTTCAGATATACTAAACACCGACATATCCACACTAAACTGCACAGAATTAGATGACACCATCAATGAACTCACCAACATTATACACATAGCCTGTCGTGACAGCATGCGAATACGAGGAGGGAAAGGTAGGCACAAGCCCCCGTGGTGGTCCGATGAGCTGGAGTCGCAGAAGCAGGGGGTTATAGAGGTGCATAGGCGGCTACACTCCGCTAAACGGCAGGGTCTCCCACTAGGGGAGCTTCTTGAAATTCAGAAGGCCCGAAAGTCCGAATACGCACAGAAATTAAAGTACGAGTCGACTAAGAATTTTCGCGAATTCTGCCAGCTGCAAAATAAAGAAAACGTCTGGTCTCTCACCAACCGACTACTCAAAGAGACATCCAACAGACGTCCGCCCGCCACATTAAGAATAAACAACAAGTTCACTGCTGATGCTAAGGAAACCGCCGATGCACTTCTGAGTCACTTCTATCCTGACGACCTGCCTGATAGTGATCCTCGCCATCACCAACTGGTTAATCATTTTGAGGACCTACCCGAAGCTAAAGACGATCAACCCTTCACCGAGGAGGAGGTGCTGGAGCATTTAAAGTTTATGAATCCTAATAAAGCACCCGGTCTGGATAATCTAACGTCTGATATTTGCCTACAATTTGCTAAGAACTACCCAAAGCTACTCACCGATATCTACAACAGATGCCTAATGCTTCAGCACTTTCCCGATCGTTGGAAGGAGGCCTACGTCAAAGTCATTCCCAAACCGGGCAAGTCCGACTATGATAAGCTCGAATCGTTTCGCCCTATCGGCCTATTACCTGTTTTTGGCAAACTACTGGAGCGCCTGTTTATAAAGCGAGTCACGTACTGGGCCGTCAAGAACGGCAAAGCCAGCGACATGCAATTCGGCTTTCGCGAGCAGGCCAATACCACCGAGGCAATTAACACCGCTTTGAACATTGTCCGAAAGGCCAAGGACTCAAAGCAGCTCGCGATAGCAGTCTCCCTGGATATCAAGGCGGCTTTTGATAACGCCTGGTGGCCGGCACTCTTCCATCGCTTACGTAATGTTGACTGCCCCAACAACATCTATGGGCTAATCAGGGATTACGTTCGAAACCGCCGGGTGACTCTTGACTACGCCGGGGCAAGGGCCACCAAGTCGATGTCCAAGGGATGCATTCAAGGCTCCACTTGCGGTCCAGTACTCTGGAATATCATTCTGGACGAGCTGTTGGAGGCGGAGCTTCCGATGGGTTGCCATGTGCAGGCTTTCGCAGATGATGTGTTGTTGGTGGTGACGGCTAGCGAAGTCACCCAACTTGAGTCTGCGACTAATGAGGCGCTAAGGAGAATAGTCCAGTGGGGCACTAGCGTCAAATTGACATTTGGCCCAAACAAAACCCAGGCCATTGCATTCACGCCAAAGGCCAAAGCAGCTCGATTGGATATGAACGGACATCACCTGAGATTCGTGCCAGAGATCAAACTGCTGGGAGTCATCTTAGATGAAAAACTGCTCTTTGGCAAGCACATCCGCCACGTCATAACAAAGGCTACACGCATTTTCAATAAGCTTTGCCTTTACTCGAGGCCGACTTGGGGAATGCATACAGAAAATATTAAAACCATCTATAGACAGGTGATTGAACCAATCATCACCTACGCTGCAGGAATATGGGGCCATACGGCCCGCAAAAAGAATGCAAAGAAACTGCTTGAAAGGATGCAACGAGGCTTTGCTATCAAAGCCATTAAGGCATTTCGTACAGTCTCGACTTCAGCAGCTCTCGCTCTTGCACAATTTCTGCCCATTGACCTTAAGATAATGGAAATACATGCCGTAGAAAGCACAAAGTTACTAGGTACCTCAGCCACCCTACCACAAGACATAACCTTCGAAAGACCAACGGCCCCTCGCGAATTATTACATCCGGCTGAAAGGGTTACAATAGACATTAAGACCACAAACAATCAGGAGGAGGTTGACACCCACAGAGAACCTGGCTCCACCAGCATTTTTACAGATGGTAGCAAGCAAGCTGATGGAGCTGTCGGAGCCGCTTTCGTTTGCTACTTGCCTGCCGGGAACTCACCAATAGCTATTACTAAGAAATACAAACTCCACGATACATGTTCCGTATTTCAGGCCGAACTGTTTGCTATATCTAAGGCATGCAATTGGGCCTCCACTAACAAATATCACTCAACAATTATCTACTCCGACTCACTGTCCGCTATAAAAGCCATACAGAATAGAAGCAACACGCATCCACTAGTTTCAGACATTCACAGAACCATTCATGAACACAAAGCCATAGGGCAAATCAAAATAGTATGGGTGAGGAGCCACGTAGGTGTCGCGGGGAATGAGGCGGCTGATGCGGCTGCAAACGCAGCAGCAAAGCTTCATAAAACACCTGACTATTCAAATTTTGCAATATCATATATTAAACACACAATAAGGACAAAAAACATGGCCACCTGGCAGGCAAGGTATGAGAGCGCGGAACAAGGCGGCCATACCAAAAAGTTACTTCCAACACTTAACGACATAGCCAAACTTAACAAAATCACAAACACCAATTTTTACACCACACAAATCCTCACTGGACACGGTTTCCATAAATCATACTTGCATAGGTTCAAGATCACGCAGGATGATAAATGTCCATGTGATGATTTCACATCACAAACGCTTGAACATCTCTTGGAAAAATGCCCCGCGTTCGGTGTCCAACGGTACTCGCATGAGGCGATCTGCGCCAATCTGAGAGTGTCTCCCTTTAATATAGCTGAGCTTATGACAAAAGAGTCAACCTGGACCTCCTTCATTGGCTACACTGAACATATTGTGAAACGCCTAAAACAATTTAATATTACTGCGAATGTGAACCATTAGCTAGCGTAACCGCATTAATGTGAATTGAATTCAGTTATACTAAATTTCGTTTTTGTTTTCTCTTACCTCAAGTTTAAGTTTTGTTACTAAGCTGCCACTGTTTTCATCTAAATTTAATTTGTAGCATCTATTATAATTTTATTTTGTTTAGAATAAGCCTAGTAATTAAGTTACCACTAGCATAAGATCCTTAGCTTAACTTTTTTCTCTGTTCGCATAAGCTGTTACTCTGTTAAGTGTATAGGTCATTAACAGTCTTATTTTATATTCTATAACCATCATTACCTTAAATATTATATTGAAACTTTGTAAAGTAAGTATAAGAGTATCACAAAGTACACCACTGTGTAATGTTAATTAAGCAGGTTAAGGTGTAATGTAAATCAACTAGCTTAAGGTCTTTCAAATTCCAATGTACATATTTTGTTATCTTTTTTTTTTATGTTGTCTTAGAAATTTTTTTTATTTTTCATTTGTTTAATTTTATTTTTTTTAATAAATTTGCATGTAGCTTTAACAATTAAATTTCGCAACCAACAAAAGTATAAATACAACAATATAACAAGTACATTAGTAACAGTGACAACACAATGATAAAGGACTCAATGTAAATAATAAAATACAGACTTAGAACAATACTTTATCGAATATTAAAACATAAGTGATTGAATTTGAAATAATAATAATTAAAGATATTAATATAACAAAATATACAAGGCATAACGGTATCAAATAGCAGTTATGTAATGTAAACATTTTGTGGTGAATCAATAACGAATATATGTAACCAAATTTGCAACTCTGTGAAATCCTTAGTCAATAAACGGCCATCAGAGACGGTTATAATCTCTGGTGGAAATCATAAAAAAAAAAAAAAAAAAAAAAAACCTAACCTAACCTAACCTAACCTAACCTAACCTAACCTAACCTAACCTAACCTAACCTAACCTAACCTAACCTAACCTAACCTAAACCTAACCTAACCTAACCTAACCTAACCTAACCTAACCTAACCTAACCTAACCTAACCTAACCTAACCTAACCTAACCTAACCTAACCTAACCTAACCTAACCTAACCTAACCTAACCTAACCTAACCTAACCTAACCTAACCTAACCTAACCTAACCTAACCTAACCTAACCTAACCTAACCTAACCAACTTTTCACGGCCCGAATTACGTGGCAACTAGGACACGAAAACAAACTTAGCAACCGTCAATATGGATTTGTCCCGCAGAAAGGAACGGAAGATGCGCTATACGACGCAATGGAAATAGTAAAGGAAGGAATCAAACAGAAAGAAATAATAGCCATAGTATCTATAGACATCGAAGGCGCATTTGACAACGCATGGTGGCCAGCAATGGTCAAAGAGCTAAAAAACAAACAAATAGACAAGTCAATGCTCCGAATATTGAACAGTTATCTATCAGAAAGATCTGTCTCACTTAGATATGCAAATGAAGAAATACGAAGGAAAACCAACAAAGGCTGTATTCAGGGATCTATCTGTGGTCCCCTTTTGTGGAACATACTGCTGGACCCACTGCTTCATGAAACAGAAAGCCTCAACGTCCACGTACAAGCATACGCTGACGATATAATTCTAATAGCCAGAGGTCAAACGGCGGCAATAATAGAGGAGAAATTAAACCCTGTATTAAACCTAATATCACAATGGGGCAACACTAGAAAGATGAGATTAGCAGCACACAAAACACAAGCAATCCTAATCACAAAGAAAATAAAATATGAACATCCACAGATAGTCCTGAATAACACAATAATAACATACTCAGACAGTCTTACAATTCTTGGGCTTACAATAGATAAACAACTTAACTTTGTCAAGCATATAGATAATATAACGAAGAAAGCAATCACCCTTTTCCAAAAAATTTCAAAAACAGCTAGAGCCCAATGGGGCCTCAATTCCGAGATACTAAGGACAATTTACATAGCAGTCGTTGAACCCACAGTACTTTATGCAGCGGGAACATGGGGGTTTAGAGCAAAAACAATACAGATACGAAATAAACTAGATAGAATAACAAGAATGTTTAGTATTATTATTTGCAAAGCACACCGGACTGTCTCGCTAATTTCGTGTGTAGCCCTAGCACGAATTCTACCGCTTAATTTAAGAGCTGAAGAACAAATGGAGCTATACGAAATAAAAAGAGGCAAACCACTCCATCATCTACCAGGAAGAACATTAGCAAAATCAGTAAGCCCATATACATTGCCCCACCCAGCACTGAGAACCAAAGAACGACACGAAACTATTACAACACCTAATAGCATCCACTCTATAGGAAACGACTGGCCCAATATTTACACGGATGGCAGCAAAATTTCAGGCAAAGTTGGTGCTGCCATTACCTGCTGGATAAATGGAGTGGAAATATATAAATCGCGACTAAAGCTGGGCAACCACTGTAGCGTTTACCAAGCCGAACTGGTGGCAATTCTCAAGGCTGTAGATACTATGCTAAAAACACCAGAACTACGCAAAGCTAACATATTAAGCGACTCTAGATCTGCACTGGAATGCCTAGCAGATCCTAATACAGTTAACCCTCTGGCAGCGGAAATCCTGCAAAGAGTAACAGAACTAAGAAACAATAATGGCGAAGTAAAGCTCCACTGGGTAAAGGCGCACTGTGGCATACCGGGAAATGAACGAGCAGATGACCTGGCAAAATCAGCAGCTGAAACTTTAAAACAGAGCCCAATATACGACTGCTTCCCTCTGTCCTTCGCAAAGCGCTTTATCAGGGACAACACCGTCAGAAAATGGCAGGACCGATATTGCAGCTCAGAAACTGGAATAGTAACAAGAAGATTCTTCCCAGATATACAAGACGCTTATAAAACCATGAAAGATATAAAACTAAACAATCTTAAATCACAGCTACTAACGGGGCATGGTGGCTTTAAAGCTTATTTGTATAGGTTTAAGTTAGCGCGAAGCCCATGTTGCGAATGTGATGATCAAACACCACAATCAGTAGAGCACATTCTTCTGGATTGCCCTAAATTCCAAGTACAAAGAATGAACTGCGAATGCAGCATGGGTTTCGCGCTGAATGAGGATAGCCTGGCTAGAGCAATCAATAACAATGACAGCCGGATCCATTTTCTTGGTTTCGCTGAACAGTGCCTCTCAAAGGTACTAAAAGAAAATGGATCGAAACTTTAAGCAAAACTATTGCATTAGTACGTTAAGGATAGATTAGCAGCAGTAGAATATTGAATTATTATATTAAAAAAAAAAAAAAAAAAAAAAAAAAAAAAAAAAGGTTGAAATAAATATAATTAGAGTTATTGAAGACTTTAAAATCTTTAAAAAGTATTTAAAATTCAGTTTGTCGCGTAGTAGTACAGTGGGATGGTGTTTATGTGTTTGTATATATATGTATATATATATATGTATGCAACAATTCGTATGTATATGTGTATGTATATGTATGTATGTGAATTGAACATTCATGTGTGTATGTGTATGTATGTGTATATGTGCGAATTGTAAACTTAAATCACTGAAGCAAATAAGATAGCGTGGTACAGAAAAAATTGTTAAATAGTAAACACAAAGAAAAGAACGAGAAATTGTAGAGACATAATAAGCTATTGTAACTGCTGTAAAAGATAAATACGTGTCTATATTGTTATGCAAATGTATAGGAAAAGAATGAGTAAGTTGTCTTAAAATAGTTTTCATTGTAAGCAATAATATAGATTGTAATTGTGTTGTAATTATAGTAACATTTATATAGGATTAAGATTACGAAGAGAAGATTATCAATAATAGTAGAATACTGAAAAAAAAAAAAAAAAAAAAAAAAAAAAAAAAAAAAAAAAAAAAAAAAAAAAAAAACACAGTAACAGGTAACAAAACCTAAAATAAAAAGTAAGAAAGGGTGCTGTAAAATAAATAACAGCAGATGATATGAGAATAAATAAAAAAAAAAAAAAAAAAAAAAAAAAAAAAAAAAAAAAAAAAAAAAAAAAAAAAAAAAAAAAAACCTAACCTAACCTAACCTAACCTAACCTAACCTAACCTAACCTAACCTAAAAAATTCTAGTTAGTTTATATTAACAATCTCGTTCATTGTAATATTTTTGAAGTATTATTTTATTGTCATCAGCAAAATGGGACGATTTAGTGTTTACAATTTTTTTGTGACGAACAGCATGTAATTCTTGGGTCATCCTGAAAGTTTATAAATTCTGATAAAAGTACAACATTGTTTATTTATTTTTCATTTAACTTTAATGTATTCACCTAATTGATTAACAGAATAACACCATAATATGCAATCATCACCATCATTATCATTCTAGCCTGTCACTAGTCCACTGCTGAAAAAAGGCCTCCCTCATAGACTGCGACGAAAGTTTGTAGCTCTCATTTTAGGGGATTTTTCTATTGTTGCCACGCTTGGCAGGCGGGTTGGCAACAGATGACACTGTTTATTTATTGAGATTTTGCAAGAATTTTTGACTCGTACCAAAATGGCAGCAACATAGTTCGCTATCCATCACGTCTCGTTTCCCGTGTCGGCGAGAATTGGGCTACGTAGTAGTCTCTACCTACCCTTATATGGGAAAAGGGTGTTAATAGTATGCGTATGTATTTATGGATATACTATTTTCCAAAGTATTATCCCTAAAAATTACTGCATAACCGCTCCATCGCAACAGTGCCAATTATTCTGCCGTGATGCAGTAGTGTGCAAACATTATTGTTTTTCGGTTTGAAGGGCACTGAGAGGTAGCGTAATCACTGGGCATGAGACTTAAGAACTGGTGTCTCTGGGTTACGAGCGCAGTGTGGTGTCACACAGAAATGTTCTGGGTGACACAGTACGTTTTACAAACATACATTTCACATGCACAACACAACCAGACCCGAAAAGCAACAATTTGTGTTTTTGTACAAATGTAACCTCCGGCTGGGAATCGAACCCAGGACCGGTGGCGCAGAAGTCAGGTACGCTAACCACTACGCCACGCGGTCGACAATGCATATGGGCAGACGTTGCACTTACCATAAGGTTAACGTTCTGCTCGTTTTGTCACTTTATTATAAATAAAAACCTCGGAAGCTATGATATTGGATATACTGGTATAAATTGGTGAACAGGAATGAATATTCATTTTCGTTTCCCATCCAGTACAGTACAGATACACTGATCCTGCATTTTTCAAAAGTGAAAATCATTTTCTAGATATTAATATGTTGCATAAAGCTTTTTACTAGTGACAGGATCCGTCTAGGTAGGTACCACCGCAGGGCCAGTTATTCTTCCGTGAAGCAGTAGTGTGCCGACATTGATGGGTTTCAGTCTGAAGGGTACTGAGAGCTAGTGTTGTCACTGGGCATATGAGACTTAAGAACTATTTTTGAACTAATCGTAAAATTTTCACAGAAATCCGTTGAGCCGTTTCGGAGCCATTTTAAGACGAAAGACTTACAGAAGGACAAACATACAGAAAAAAATTCTAAAAACTACCGTTTTTTAGAATTTTTTTCTTATGATTAGGCATCGACTAAATAGCATGCAATTATTTTGAAATCACAGACAGACCCATCAATTTTATTATTGGTAATATATAGAAATATAGATTAAAATTACAAATACTAATAAAAGGTAATAAGAATTTATATAAATTGCAATTATTACAGCATTTACAAAGATAAAGTTCCTCATACTTTATTTATCAAGATTTTTATTTATGATGTTTTTATAGCATATTGGTTTAAGAACTCATTATAGAGATGTGCCTTTTGAGATTTCAGCTCCAATTTTTAGCGCTCACCTATTACATGATTTTGAAGGAAACATTGTGGGGTGAGCAGAATACATTATTGGGGGATACTAATATTACAAATGCGAAAGTCTCTCTCTTTGATTATCTGTTTGTTACCTTTTCACGGCTCATCTTTTGAACCAATCTTGACGAAAGTTGTCCCAGAGGTAACCAGCAACCTGGAGACGGACATAGGATACTTTTTATCCCGGAAAATGTAAGAGTCGCGAGCTTCACATAGTTAAAAATATAAGATGATTTATAAAGTTCATCAATCCGTACTGAAATAGCTTCGCGCATTCTTCCCGGCTCCGAAAACTTCTCAATGATTAGTAGGGTAATTAATAATTCTAAATAATTAGTAATAATAATTACTTGTACACATATTTTATTAGGTGTAGAGCATGCTTTTTCTTACTAATATTTATACATAAATACATAGTCATATAGCCCACTTTTGACCCTCGAGGGAAAACGAGACGTGACGGGTGACGAACAACGTCGCTACTATTTTGGACACGGGTTAAAAAATTGCGATCCCTCGAGCAGTATAGTGACAGCGTTGCATATTATGGTGTTATTCTGCACAAATAAAGACTGTCCGTACAATACCTTACGTCGCACGTCGCCTCTTACGACACTTAGGTAGGTGCTATTCGACTCTCCCAGACAGCTATCGGATATAGTATCTTACTCTTTCGCCCTAACGGCTATAAGGCTCTGGAACGATATACCTCTTGACATTAAAAAAGCTCCCAATAGGTTTGCCTTCAAAAATAAAGTCAGGGAATACTTCAAAAATTCGCTGCAAGTGTGAGTTATTTTCATTGCATATGAATCGATGTTTTAAGGACGTAATAAAATTTTCCTATTTGATAATAATTATCTAGTAGTATATTTATATCTATATTTATGTAGTAGTTTTATGTATATGGCAACTGAGCCCGCATCGTCACCGAACCACCGAGGGTGGTCGGGAACGACATGGGGCTCTGCCAACACTGCAAGAGCAACCCGCCACTCCGCAACGGTCTGCATGAGCAAATGCTGAGCGCTGCGGCAGTGGTTCAGGTTGCCCTGGAGGACTTTTAGGGGCGGGAATTTCAGGCCTCAACGACCTCCATATTCGAGACGGAGCTCGGTCCTGCGACCGGTGCCGCTGTGTCCGTCGCAGCAATAGGAGCGTGAGGTGGCTGCCTATTCCTTCTCCCGCTCCTTTTTGAAGGCACAGCGCATCTCTTCCCCAGTCTATGGGCAGAGGGACGCCCTAAGTCGGAGCACAGGGGACACTTCAGGGCCGATGCTGTGCACTGCTTTGCTCTATGCCCCGTCTCGCCACACGCGTAGCAGCGGGCGCTACGGTTTACTTCATTGGGGCATCTGCTGCCAACGTGCCCTTTTTCCAGACATCTGAAGCAGTGCATAGGCCGGGGCTCGAGTATGTCCACCCGTGCAGACCCCCAGCCCACGCGCACTCGCCCTGCAGCCGCAATCTTGCGTAGCGCCGTTACCGGGCACCGCACCCAGCATGTCCCCATACTCCTGGTTGTTCGGCGAACTTCTCCGACTTTGATATAATCTACCGAACACCCACCCACCTCAGCAACCGCTGCCGCCACTTCCGCAGGGCTGACAGCATCGTCAAGGTCCCTCAGTCGAAAGTCGCCCGTTTTAATCGGGCGACTGATTCGGACGTTTAGACCTGAGAGGACCTCGCGCATTTTGGCTGCCAACTGGTCCGCCTTCGGTCCACTGTCAGGGCCACCAATCTCTAGCAACAGGCCTCCGGTTACCGCCCGTTTTTGGCGGACTGCCTCTATGCCAATATCCGCTAGGCGGATTTTGGTTTTGGCTTCCTCCATTACTTTAGCATAAGTAATGGAGGAACCTTCTGCCAACGTTACCGTAACGGCCGCAGTTACTGGGGCGCGCATGACTTTTCTGTCGTCCTTTCCTTGCTTGAATGCAGAGGGTGGCCCCGCTTTGGTTTTACGTTGCTGCGGTGTGGCCATAGCCTTTTTAGGCTTTTTGGCGACATCCGCCCATGAGCCTGCTGATCTAGGTGCCGCTATTCGCGGCTCCGCCACCGCCACTGGAGGCAGATCCACCACCTGTAGTTGAGAAGGCTTCGTCCTTTTCTTCTTCCTCTTCTTTCTTGGCTTTTGCGGCTGCTGATGCGGAGGCACTGGCTTGCTTGCATTGGCCGATACTGTTGTTCGCAACGGAGGACGGAGCGCTCTGTCAGGGAATAGTTTGGCCTCGAAAGCAGACAACTTACTCTCGACAAGAGCCCCTATGCGCTGCATCAATGCCTCCTCTCTGCTCTTAGGTTCTGTAGCAACATGGGCCGATTGAGCGGACGGAGCGACTAGCTCGCTTAGACCTGCCTCGTTTTGTGCCTGCTTACGAAGGAGATTAATCTCTTCCGTAAGCGTTCCCAGCTTGTTGTTTAGGCTGTTAAGCTGCGTACGCAACTCTGCGTTTTCTCTCTCAAGTCTGAGAATGTTGTCGTTTTTAGCGATCCTCCGCGCAACCACCCTTGTGACATTCTGGTCAGTAGGAACAGCCCCCGCTACTGGTCCTGTGACATTGTCGGCAGTGACATTCCTTCTCGCAATTTCGTCGGCTGCAGCTTTGATGTTACGCACTGCTAACCGAATGCCGCGGACAAAGTTTCCCTTCAAGTTGCGAGAACGATCCGCTACTGTCTCGATAACTTGGAGTTGGGCTTCAATGTGGTTACCGAGATCTGCATCGGCTTGCGATCGCATTTCTCGGGCCAACTCTTCTGGGGTCGGAAGACTTTTCTTCGCCCTTGTGTCCGTAGGCCTCATGGAAGGGTCCAAACAATCCTCTTCCATGTCATTCTCCTCGTCTTCAGTGGCCGTAGCTGAGACTGCAACAAGCTTAGCGGCCACTGCCGCATCACTCGGAGACTTAGCCCTCCTCTTCCTTCGTCCTTCTGAAGTAGCGGATGTAAGTGACACGAGCGAACCATCGGACACACCTCCGTCACTCTCACATCCCATACTGACTGGCGTGTTTGGACGAGTGAAACGCCCACGCCTATCTCGTGCCGGTACCACTGGTACCCCCGACACGGATCCTCCCTTCTTTTGGTCCCCAGCTGTTGTTAAGGGTCCCGCGGTTGATGTGGATGCTGTTGCATTACCGCGAACCTGTGACTTGTCCGATTCGGACATATCTGCCATCTTTTCTTCTGTAGTTGTTTTTTTGTTTTTATTGCTTTTCATTTCTGTTCCCACGAGTATGAGGGAAATACACGGTCCGTCCGAGCAGCGCCCCCTGTACCCGGATAAGCCTACGCGTAACCCGTCAGGGGGTCGGCCGGTACCCTGACGGGGGCAACACTAGCGACTGAATTTCCCGTCAGCCATTCAGCTCCTCACGGCGTGCCAACGCTTGAACTTCGGGTGATTTTTTATAGAGGTTTTCATCCTCGCGGCTACAGCGGTTAAGCCAGCAGCCCTCGGTCCCGAAGGATTACGAGGTTCCGGCGCTGGCAGAGTCGGAATGAGTCCTTCCCATGCCTGCCCAGTGACCGGGTGAGGGAACACTGAGCCCGCCGTGAACTCCTCCTTAACTCTCACATAAGAGAGAGCAAGGAAAAGCCCTACTCGCAAGGTTATTCGCCGCCGGCCAGCAAGTATGCAACTGAGTACTTACTTTCCGGCGCCCAGGGTGCACCGTCCCGGCATGCTGCTCCTCCTCTTGGACTGAACCAAGAGGAGGAACATGGGGAAATGCCTAACGCATACCCGCCTTCACGGGGGGAAGGACGGGTTATGTCGGACTTGCACCGACTAAAACCCCATGATGTTCCGCCATCGCCGCATGTTGGCAGGGCCACGGGAACGCTCACGCACACATCCGCGACCCCACCGGCGCTGGCCGCCTAACATCGGCGGCCCCTTCTCGGGAGAGGACAGCTCCTCCCCACTCCCCAGCAAGGCGCGCCGGAACACAGGACGCGCCTTCCAGCACGGCCCCCTTTGTGCGCGCAACGAACCCCCCCGAGTCCGCCACGCGGAGGCCACGGGGCCAGGAGACTTGCACTCGAAAGCACCAGTCTTCCTGGCCCCGGCAGCGGATCTGGTCTGTGGCTCCGCCGCCAACCACGTTACGGCCGCGGAGGATAGGGAGAGAGGCAACGACACACCAACACTCCTCTCCCTCCGCGGCCCCACCACCGCCGCATCTACGGTGCGGCCCCGCCAAAGTCGCGGGGGACAGGGAGAGAGGCAACGCAACACCTACACTCCTCTTCCCCCGCGACTCCACCTCGGCTGCAAAGGGCAGGGTGAGCAGTGTCGACTCACTCCTCCCCCCAGCAATCCACCATTACCGCATCGACGGTACGGCCCCGCCAGAGTCGCGGAGGATAGGGAGAGAGGCAACGATACATCTACACTCCTCTTCCTCCGCGACTCCACCTCGGCTGCGGAGGGCAGCGTACTGCTCCCCCCAGCAGTCCTCCTATTCGCGTCCGGAGTGGGCTTGCGTAGCCCACTCGGAGCGACCTCCTCGGGTCAGCCCGTCGCCACAGGCCGACCATGTGGGCTCCTCTTAGCTTCACCGTGGGTGACCAAGCCACGGTTACTAAGCCCCCCCGCCACGACAAGGCGAGAACCCATTGGGGGGGAACCTAACCTAACCTAACCTAACCTAACCTAACCTTTTTGTTTTTGTACGTGGGGAAATCCTGCATGGATACCCGACTGGCCAGGGGGGCAGCCGGGTTATGTCGGACTCTTACCGACTAAAACCCCACGGTGGCCTCCATCAGCGCTTAAGAGGGGTCACGGGATCTCCGTTCGGAACGCAACCGTGGCCCCTCTAACGCATCGCTATATCAATAGCCCGACCCGGGGACAGTATTCGCTGCCCCCAGCACTCTCTCGGTGCTATCACAATGACTCGAGACCACATCGAGTCATCGTCCTCCCCGTGGTCGCTTTACTGGGCGTTCAGTTCCCCTGCCCCGATTGCCCGCAACCCCGAAGACCCCGTTTCTGGTAGGGGATCACCGTTTCTGAAAGGAGGGCCGTGACGAGACCCGCCGATGCCACGGCGGCGTCGTCGTCTCCGAGAGGGATCGGTCCTCTCTCGATCCCTCTCGGCAGCCTCCTTCTGGACCATCACGGTTTCGCAGAAATCGACTACGGCCATCCACGCCGTGTCCCCGCTCAGCATAGCCGACACTACTGCTGGCAGGGAGAGGTTCCGTCCGATTCGGCTGACCAGGATACTCCGCTCCGACTCCCAAGCTGGGCACACCGAAAGGGTGTGGGATGCGGAGTCCTGGTCCCTTCCACCGCAGTGGAAGCAGTTCGCCGTCGCCTCGCGTCCGATCTTACACAGATAATCACCGAAGCAGCCGTGCCCGGTAATTATCTGTGTGAGACGGTAGGTGAGTCTTCCTCCTCGTCGCTGCATCCAGGCCTCGAAGACCGGCAGGACTGCACTGACAACGCGTTTGCGTGCATATTGCTCCTCGCGGAGCCGAGCACGCCACGTCGCCAATGCGCTCTGTCGTTCCTGCCGTTTGATGGACTCGAGCGCCTCATCTGGCTCGCTGCCACCGCTCTGGCGGAGGGTGCGGATCCGGTGATACACCCTCGCATCCATGTCCGCCAGTATGTCCAGCGGCGGAAAGCGAGCCAGGATGGTCGCCGCCTCAAAAGATACCGTGCGGTATCCTCGTACGATCCGTATGGCCATCCTCCGCTGGACATTGTAGAGTTTTGTTCTACAGCGTCGGATGGCTAGCCTTTTTGCCCATACGGGCGCCCCGTACAAGGCTACGGATCGTACTACTCCCGCATAGAGGCGGCGGACTTCCTCCCTCGGCCCCCCGAGATTGGGCAGCAGTCTGTGCACAGCACCCGCTACCCTCTCGATCCGGGGGACTAGGCGCTCGAAGTGTTCTTCGAAGCCCCAGCGACTGTCCAGATGCAGGCCCAGGTATTTCATATACCGGCCCACTCTGACTTCAGACCCACCTACTCGGACGCACGAGTCGGGAGGTTCCTTGCTGCGTGGCAATTTGTGGAACCATAGCGCCTCGGTCTTGAGAGGGGCTATCTCCAGTCCCAACTCGTGGATTTTGGCGACGACGACTTCCGCCCCAAGCTCGGCGAGCTCCTTGGTCCTCTCGAAGGTGTTCCCGCTGGCGACCACCAGTGTGTCATCTGCATAGCAGATGACGTTTACACCAGCGGGAAGATCGACGCGCAAGACTGCATCGTAGGCGATGTTCCACAGTAACGGGCCCAACACCGACCCCTGCGGAACACCGCACTGGATCTCCCTCCGGATTCTCCTACCGTCTTGATCCATGTACATTATGTACCTGTCGCGCAAGTAGTCCGCGATAATTCCTCGCAGGTAAGGGGGGACTTGATGATGTGCTAATCCCCCCTTAATCGCGTCCCAGGGAATGGAATTGAAGGCGTTGACGATATCGAGACTTATCGCCAACGCCACGCCTCCCCGGGACACAGCCTGCTCCGACAAGGAGCGGACGCGCAAGACCGCGTCTACGGTCGAACGCTCCCGTCTGAAGCCAAACTGGCAGTCGGCGAGATCGGGACCGACACGCGACAGATGCCGGTTGAGACGAGCGGCAACGATTCTCTCGAACAGTTTGCCAACCTCGTCCAACAGGCATATGGGACGGTACGCAGAGGGAGAATCTGCAGCCCTACCTTCCTTCTTCAAGAGGACCAATCTTGCCTCCTTCCAGGCAGTGGGGAACGTGGCACTACGGAGACAGCTGGTGAACAGCCGCCTCAGCCTGTCCCCCAGAGCAGCCAGACTCAACACCCACACCCGACCGGGTATTCCGTCGGGTCCTGGTGCGGTGTTCCGGGCTCTCAAGCGGCTAACAGCTCGGTCCAGCTCCTGTACGGTCACCCCCAACTCGTTCTGCCACTCCCCCGACGGCGGGGGGTAGACAGTGGGACTTGACCGGCCCTCCGGGAAAAGCGACGTGATCACTTGTCCCAGCAGGTCCGGATCTAGAGTCTCCGTCACCGGAGGCGTCCATGGCCGAAGTTTCCCCAACACCATTCGGTATGGACGCCCCCACGGATTCTCGTTGAGTCCCTCCAGGAGCTCATCCCAGGACCGAGATCTGGCGTCTGCAATGGCGATTTGTAACGCCTTTGTAGCCGCTCGGTAAGCCCCGTAGAGACTGGCTGTCTCTTCAGCCGGAGCTCGCCTTCTCCTTCGGGCTCTAGTGTACTGGCGCCGGCACCGCAAACAGATCGCGCGAAGTCGCGCGATTTCCGCCGACCACCAGTACACTGCCCTGCGCTTGGGGCGTCCGGTCCGGGGCATCGATGCATCGCAAATTTGCGTCATTGTGCCCCGGAACCAGTTTGCCTCCCTTTCAGGATCGGACGAAACCTCTTCGTCTGTTTCTGGCCATGCCGCGACGTTGGCGGCGGCTTCGAGCTTGTCTCGATCTAGCCGCTTGAGACACCAACGACGCGGGGGGCTGCCTTCTCGGCGGCTGGAGCTTGCATCGGGTCGGCGAATTGCGACATCGAATACGATGTGGCGGTGGTCAGAGAGCGTGACCACCTCCTCCGCGACACGCCAGCCCGAAAGCATACGCATTGCAGAGGGAGTCGCCCAAGTGAGATCCACGACCGACTCCCCCTGCCACCGTACGCATGTGCTTACGGACCCCCGGTTCACTAGTCGGAGGTCCAGTCCAGCCGCACACTCCTGTACGGTCTCTCCCTTCGGATCGTCTCGAGAGTTCCCCCACACCCTGGAATGGGCATTGAAGTCTCCCAAGACGATCAACGGACAAGGTAGACATCCCCGGATGCAATCCGCCACCTTGTCCAAGTACTCCTCGTAGTCGGCGAGGGACTTGTTGGGAGAGACGTAGCAGCCCACAATGGCCAGGGAGCCCCATTGCACTGCAACGAAGCCCTGCCCCCTTCCCAATAGGATGCAGGGTGGAGCACCCTCTCCGCCCCCCCAGTAGATGGCTACGGAGCCCGCATCGTCACCGAACCACCGAGGGTGGTCGGGAACGACATGGGGCTCTGCCAACACTGCAAGGGCAACCCGCCACTCCGCAACGGTCTGCATAAGCAAATGCTGAGCGTTGCGGCAGTGGTTAAGGTTGCCCTGGAGGACTCTTAGGGGCGGGAATTCTAAGCTTCAACTACCTCCATTTCCGAGCCAGGGCTCGGTACTGCGACTGGAGCCACTTCGACCGCCGCGCTATTTGGAGCAGGAGGCTGCCTATTCTTTCTCAAGCTCTTTTTTGGAGGTGTGGCGCAACTTTTCCCTAACCTGTGACCAGAGGGACGCCCTAGGTCTGAGCACAATGGACATTTAAGAGCCCGTGCTGTGCACTCCTTCGCTTTGTGCCCATTTTCGCCACAGGCATAGCAGCGTGCGCTCCGGTTGGCTTCATTGGGGCACCGGCTGCCAACGTGCCCCTTCTCTAGGCATCTGTAGCAATGCATAGGTCTGGGCTCCAGTATGTCCACCCGTGCAGCCCCCCAGCCCACGCGCACACGTCCGGCAGCTGCAATCTTTCGGACTGCAGTAACTGGACATCGCACCCAGCATGTACCCATACTCGTGGGAGTCCGGCGGACATCTCCGACTTTAACATCATCCAACGAACATCCACCCACCTCAGCAACGGCTACAGCTACCTCCGCAGGGCTGACAGCATCGTCGAGGTCCCTCAGTCGAACGTCGCCCGTTTTTATCGGGCGGCTGATTCGGACGTTCAAACATGAGAAGACCTCGCGCATTTTGGTCGCCAGCTGGTCTGCCTTCGATCCACAGTCAGGGCCACCAATCTCTAGTAGGAGGCCTCCGGTCACTGCCCGTTTTTGGCGGACTGTCTCTATCCCTATATCCGCTAACCGAATTTTTGCTTTGGCTTCCTCCATCACTTTAGCATAAGTGACGGGGGAGCCTTCCGGCAGCGTAACCGTGACGGCCGCAGACACAGGGGCACGTAAGACCTTTTTCTTCCTTTTGCCCTTCTTGGGTGCGGGAGAAGGCCCAGCACTAGTTTTAGGCTGCTGCTGGGTGTTCTTAGGCCTTTTAGGCCTTTTGGCCACGTCCGCCCATGAACCCGCTGCTGCAGGTGCCGCCAAATGGGGCTCAGGTACTACCACAGGTGGCAGATCTGTCACTGGTGGATGAGAAGACTTCTTCTTTCTTCTTGTTTTCTGCCTTTTGGGCTTGTGCTGTTGCGTCTTCCCCGTCGTGCTGGTACCGGTCGTCGGATTTATTTTTAGCGGAGGCCGAATAGCCCGGTCGGGGAATAATTTTGCCTCGAAGGCGGCCAACTTCCCTTCAATAAGAGCCCCTATGCGGTGCATTAGACCCTCCTCTTCGCCCCTGGGTTCTGGAAGCGATTGCGCAGACAGAGCAACTACCTCCCTTCGACTACTTTGTGTCTGCTTGCGGAAGAGACCAATTTCTTCCGTAAGTGTAGCCAGCTTGGTGTTTAGGCTGGCGAGCTGTGCACGTAAATCTGCGTTTTCTCTTTCCAGCCTAATGATATTTTCGTTGGTGGTCGACCTTCGCGCAACTAGTTTAGTGGCATTTCCGCTATTGGGGGTCGTCCCCGTAACTGGCCCCGAAACATCGCTGGCAGTGGCTTTCCTTCGCGCAAGCTCCTCGGCTGCAGCTTTAATGTTTCGTACTGCCAACCTAATGCCGCGTACGAAGTTTCCCTTTAAGTTACGGGAACGATCCGCTACTGTTTCTATTGCTTGGAGTTGGTTATCTATATGACTTCCAAGATCTGCGTCAGCTTGTGTTCGCATTTCGCGGGCCAACTCCTCCAGGCTAGGAAGGCTTTTCTTTGCTCTGGTGTTCGAGGGTTTCATGGAAGGGTCCAGAAAGTCTTCCTCCATATCAATTTCTTCTTCAGTGGCCGTAGCTGAGACCGCGACAAGTTTGGCGGCCACAGCCACGTCACTTGGTGACTTAGCCCTTCTTTTCCTTCTTCTTCCTCCTTCTGACGTGGCAGATGTAAGAGACAAGAGTGAGCCGTCAGAATTACCTCCGTCGCTCTCACCGGCCAGACTGACTGGCGTGTTCGGACGTGTAAAACGCCCACGCCTGTCTCGTGCCGGTACCACTGGTGCCCCCGACACGACTCCTCCTTTTTCAATTTGGTCCGTAGCTGTTAATGGACACGCGGTTGAGGTTGATGCAGTTGCATTACCGCGAAGCAGTGACTCGCCCCCCCCAGATACGACGGGGCTGCCCAGGCTATGCCCGGGGGTGGACTCTCCGGCCTTGCCAGTACCACCCTGGGGTAATTTTTCATTAGTTCCTGCTTTCATGAACCTAACCTAACCTAACCTAACCTAACCTAACCTAACCCAGTCTGGCGCCAACCGCGGCCCCGTGAGCAGCGAAATCGCGTCGCTCCCGGCTCAAAAATCGGCAAAAATAGTAAAGTTTGTGATAATTGTGCCGTGTTATACCTCAAAAGATGCGCGCTGACTCCACCTTTCCAATGGTGTTTTCGGTTTTCGTGTGACTCAAAAATAAAGTGCAGTTTTTACCAAAACAGTGATTCCTTACTAAGATTTCGAACCTCTGAAACAGTTTTTTGCGTGCGGCGCTCGATTTGTCGCTATAACCCCGTGTGTTTGTGACTTCGTTGTACGCGCCTGAACAGCCTGTATCATCCCTCTGAAAATCAAAAATTTTCCGACGACCGTTGTCGAGATATTGAGGAAAAACTAAATACCTCGTGGAAGGCTAAAGTTGAAACTAACAGTCTTCGTCTACTCTTACCAACATCCACCAGCAGGGGAACATCAGAGCTTACATTTAAGCCATCCAGCACCTTCCGGAGACGCTTATACTGGATACCAGGTCCTTTTTTCAAAAACATTTTGCAGTGCCTGAAGTTTAAAAAACTTTTTAAAAACTTTATCTGTACAAAATTTGAAATGACTATATCTGTGCAAAATTTTAGAATTTTCGGACGAATAGTTTTCAAATTATCAAACTTTTTCCTTCCCTCTATACCAAATCCTTAAGAGTTTTTACGTAATTTAATTCCAAAATATTTTTTTTTAATTCTTGCATTTTCGCCATAATTTTCTTTCTTGTATATTCGCCATAGTCTAAAAATTACCTCCAACAAATTGCATAACTCTCCGATGTATAGTTTCTGAGTAAATAACCTTTCTATACTCTCATACTAATCTGTTTTACGTAATTTTATTTGGAAATTATATTTTTCTATACTCAAATTTTTAAGATACTTTTGTTTTTAGTACAGTTGTCAGTGTCCAAAACTTACCTCGAACAAGTTTCAAAGTAATCGGACTTTTAGTTATTGAGTAAACAACCATTTTCTAATTTATACTAATTGAACCTCCAGAACGAATCGAGTTGGATTATTACCCATTTTTCTGAGTGTTATATAAATTTATGTTAGTACTTACATTATTTTTGATAGTTAAAATAATTTTTTTACTTTCTCAATTTTTAATAATATTATTATTATTATATATTTTATTACCAGTTTTTTTCTACCAGTTCTGGGGGCGATATATTTCTCAAAAACGTATAAAATCCGGAAATTTACGTAATTTGAAACTCATTTTTACTTTTTCTTACCTTCCTATTTCCTCCCCTTTATGATCACAGTATATCCTTTTGCCCATAAAAGTATCTTCTAACCCAAATCAGCATCGAGTAGGCACAATATTTACTAAATATTTTAAAATATAAACTGAAACTTTTGTATAGAACAGTTAATTACTTAGACATTACAAAATTGTGTCATGGCGCCATCGCAAACCGAGATCCCGCCACTGCCAGCCACAGCTGAAGAGGTGGTCAACCTAGAGACTTTCAGTGACGTAATAAATAAGCTCACTTCATGTATGAGCGCCGCCCTGAGCGACGGCAAAAGTGTGACTGCCGCTAATAAAAGGCTTATTGGCTGTGCCATAGAGGAAGTGAGACGGGCCACCAAGGCGTTAGGCAAAACATCATCTGCACCGACAGCACCCTCTATTGGTGACTTTGGCGACTTTAAGGCTGAGATCACAAAATGCGTTAGAGAGGAGATCGCGGGGATCAAGAAGGTCATCACGGCTTCCCAAACGCCTACTCGCGTATCGTACGCACAAGCTACTGCCACTTTCACCGGTAGCGCTTCTCCGAGAGGTGGACTGGCGCCAACCGTACGCCCCGCTCTCCCAGTAAGCAAACCAGCGATCATATTTAGCACAGTGGAAGAGAAGAAGACCAGACAGGAGGTGGTAGAAGCCTTCAAGAAGAACATCACCTACAGAAGCTCAAAGTATGCGCCAACCCGAATCCAGCCTGTTTCCAATAATAAATTGAGAATAGAGTTCGACAGTGAAGAAAATAGGGACGACACACTCGCGCGACTCCGGGACAAAACAGAGGTAAGAGCTGAGCCTGTTCGCAAGTTAATGCCGATGATTATTCTTAAGGGAATCTCCAAAGATGTGCCAGTCGATGATCTAGTGGAAATCATTAGGGTGCAAAACTCCGAATTAACTGATCTTATAGGCGACGTGGGGAGCCTTAAACTTAGATTTAAGCGGGACAATAGGAACTCCAATTTGTATAACGCAGTATTCCTCACAGAACCTAAATTGTTTAGGAAAATCACACAATTGCAGCGCGTTTCAGTGGACCACCAACGTATTCACGTCACCGAGTTTTCACCATTTTTGCAGTGCCATAAATGCCTACAATTTGGGCATATGAAGGCTAAATGTAGCGCGACACAAAGCCCATGTGCTCACTGCGCAAGCAGTGAGCATCAGGTCACTGACTGCCCTATCAAGGGCACTTCGGGCGGCGAGAAGTGTTACAATTGCTCGTCGCATAACAACAAATTCAACACCAAACTTGACACCAAGCACACAGCCAACTCTCACACCTGTCCAAGACTGCGAGCCATGAAGGAAAGAATCACAATTCGCATCGACTATGGATCGATTTAGAGACCTAAGAGTTATACAGTGTAACATTGACAAATCGAGACATAGTCTTCACGAGTTGGTTGTTTCCTTTTTGGCCAGCAATTATGATATTGCACTGGTGTCGGAGCCGTATGTGGGCTCCGACAAGAAAATGAAGTCCATACACGGTATCGAGATCTTTCAGTTTCCATCGGATAGCAGGGTCAAGGCATGCATTCTAGCGAAACCAGGACGCGGGAATATTATAGGGCTGTCGCAATATTCATCTCCCAATCTTAGCGTCGTAAAACTGACAGCTGGTTTCCACAAAATTTACATTGTCTCTATCTACATAGAGCCCGATGTTGACGAGTTCAACACTCTTGATCGCCTGGATGTCTTTTTGAAGGCAACGGGCAACGCACACAAGATAGTAGGGGGGGATTTCAATGGCTGGCACTCCCTTTGGAGCAGCGAAAAATGCAACCTGAGAGGCAATCAAGTCACAGACTTGATCTATAGTAACGACATGATTATATGTAATAAAGGCACAACTCCAACATTCGAGACGGTCACGCACGGCCGCGTACGTTCATCAATAATTGACCTCACTCTAGCTTCTGAATCCACTGCTGATCACATCTCGGAGTGGCGGGTGAATCTTGAGGTTTGCCCATCCTCCCAGCACAACGCCATTGACTTCACGATAAAACTTCCCTCCTCCTCCTCATTTCCCAAACAAGCTCACAGTACTTCGACTTTTTTATATAAGTCTAGTAAAGCCTGTTGGCCTGTTTTCAAGGAGGCTCTTCACCTTCACATGTCTGCTTCTGACATCCTTGAACACGACATTGCCACCCTTAATCCAACTGAGCTGGAGAGTCTGATCGACCAAGTCACTGAGATCATCCACTTGGCCTGTCAGGAGAGTATGCACGTGCAGGGCAGGGGAGCGAAATGTAGGCCTCCGTGGTGGACTCCAGAGTTGGAGACACTGAAACGCGATGTGATAAATATACATAAGCAATTACACACACACAAACGCCAGGGCTTACCCCTCGATGACTTAATCACTCGACAAGGGATTAAGAAGGAGGAATATAGTAAAACTCTGAGAACTGAATCCACTAGACACTTTAGGGAGTTCTGTAATCTCCAGACTAAGGAGAACGTGTGGTCTCTGACCAACAGACTCCTTAAAGTGTCTGCACCTAGACGCCCTCCAGTCACACTCAAGGTCGGAAATAACTTCACGAGCAACAGTAGGGAAACAGCTGAAGCTCTGATCGAACATTTTTACCCTGATGACACACCAGACACAGACTCACGACATCATCAACTTAGGGATCTGCTCAACACTCCACCCAACACCAAGGACGATCCACCCTTCACTGAAGAGGAGGTGCTGGAATGTTTCGCATATATGAATCCGAACAAGGCCCCAGGGTTAGACAATCTTACGTCCGATATATGCCATCAGTTCTCTAAGGACTACCCGAAACTCCTTCACCGATATTTTAAACAGATGCCTCTCACTGAAGCACTTCCCCAAACAGTGGAAGAGAGCATACACTAAGATCATCCCCAAGCCCGGTAAGTCGGACTATGGGGAGTTAGGCTCTTTCCGCCCTATAGGCCTTTTGCCTGTCTTTGGCAAGTTGCTGGAGAGACTCTTTATCAAGCGGGTTACGCACTGGGCAGCATCGAGCGGGAAAATCAATCCTAATCAGTATGGTTTTCGCGAACAAATCAGCACTATCCACGCCCTAAACGCTGCCATCACTGAAATAAAAAGAGGGAAAGAGAGACGCCACCTTTCTATTGCAATATCACTGGACATAAAAGCGGCCTTTGACAACGCCTGGTGGCCCGCGCTCTTTAATCGATTGCGACATATCGGCTGTCCAGCTAATATCTTCGGACTTATAGCCAACTATGTAAGCGATCGCGAGATCATTTTAGACCACGCTGGGGAGCGGGTTACTAAGGCGATGACCAGGGGCTGCATCCAAGGATCTGCTTGCGGCCCAGTGCTCTGGAATATTATTCTGGACGAACTTCTTGATATTGGGCTTCCAGTGGGTTGCCACATACAGGCCTTCGCAGATGACGTGCTGTTGGTGGCCACGGCCGGGAGCGTTAGCGAACTTGAAACAATCACCAACTCATCGCTTTCGCGAATCGTCGATTGGGGTAACAGCGTGAAGCTCAGCTTCGGACCTGCAAAAACCCGGATGATCGCCTTTACTCCCAAGGCTAAGGCTGCCGTCATCACCATGTCAGGACAGAGATTAGCTTTCTCGCCAGACCTAAAGTATCTGGGGGTAGTGCTTGATGAGAAACTCCTCTTCGGCCGTCATGTAAGATATGTCATTGACAAGGCGCGGCGAATATTTAATGCCCTCTGCATGTTCTCGAGACCTACATGGGGGGCTCACCCTGAGAACATCAGCACCATTTACCGTCAGGTGATCGAGCCAACGGTCACATACGCGGCAGGGGATCTGGGGACACGTCGCACACAAGAGGTGTATTAGGAGGAGCCTCGAGAGCTTGCAGCGAGGATTCGCGATAAAGGCAATTAGAGGGTTTCGCACTATCTCAACGACTGCTGCAGTGGCACTCGCTCAATTCACGCCCCTAGATCTAAAGGTTAGGCAAGTACACATTGTCGAAAGGGCCAGGCTGTCTGGCACATGTGATTACGTCCCTGACGATATACCCCTTGAAAGACCCACTCCCACACACAGGTTATTACACCCCGCGGAGAGAATCAACATTGATCCTAAACTGCTCCCAACGCAAGAACTAGTGGATGCCCAAATCAGGTCGGATATTACTAGAATATACACAGACGGTAGCAAGCAGAATGATGGTGCCGTTGGCGCAGCCTTCGTCTGCTACGACAACTCTAACACACATCCAAAAACTACCAAAAAATTTAGGCTACATAATACGTGCACAGTCTTTCAGGCTGAGCTTTTTGCCATCCATCAGGCATGCCTGTGGGCAGATACGAAACAGTACACAAGAACAGTTATCGCTACAGACTCTCTCTCATCTATTCGCGCTCTACAAAATCGGAGTAACACACACCCTATCATCACGGACATTCACCACACAATCCACAGAATACAGCAATCATCACGCATCATAGACATAGTGTGGGTCAAGGCACACACAGGTATTTTGGGAAACGAGGCGGCAGATACGGCTGCCAACTCTGCCACTAAACTACACAAAAAACCCGACTATTTCGCAATCCCACTCTCATACATAAAACATAAAATTAAAACAGACAATCAATCTATCTGGCAAGCACGGTACGAAAGTGCCGAACAGGGAAAACACACGAGGAAAATACTTCCTACTCTAGACCACATAAAATCACTTAAAGCAACCTCACTTACCAGCTTTCACCTTACACAATTTCTCACAGGGCATGGTTACCATAAGACATATTTACATAAATTCAAGATCACGGATAATGATAAGTGTCCTTGCGACGATACAACACCACAGACACTGGCACATCTATTGCAGAAATGCCCCGCGTTCTGTAGATATCGATATCAGCACGAAACGATATGTAACAATCTGAGTGTGCCTCCCTATTTAATCACCAAACTACTGACCAAGCAATCCACGATGGATTCATTTAACCAATTTTTGTCAGAAATTGTAAATAGATTGAAACATTTTAATAATAGTTAGACAATAAGTATAAAATAGTTTAGTCTTGTATAATTTACTTAGTCAAGTAAGATTTTAACCTTTTTTTTATTATAAAACTGAACTTTGTCTTAAGTTATAGCACTGTCAGGTTGTAACTATGTAATAATAGTTATTCATTAAGATTTGTATAGTTACCTCTTTTATTCATCTGTTAGCAATTAAGATCCACCTATTATAAAAAATGTATGTGTTTTAGTTATAATTCATTGCTTTGTTGGTATAATTTACCGTTAATTATGTTTAGGATAAGTATAAACACTTTTTATTTTCTGTCTTCCCTCAGTTGTAAGTGTTAATTTAAGGTCCCTTCTTGATATCGTTTTAATTACCATGTCCTAACTTTATATTCAATTAAAAAAGAATTTGTAAATAAAATAACTATTAAAATATCCACTTGAACATTACAATTTAAACCAATGCATAATAATTAAGATTCTAATGTAGTAGCGTTAAGGTATGATGAGAGATTTAATGGAAATAATATTTCAATATCAGAGAATAACAATATTAAATATTAAACTACAAATGTTAATGTGATTAACTCATCAATTAAATTTTAAAATATTATAAATTATTCAAAGCATAACGGTATCCAATAGCAGTTATGCAGTGAATATTTTTATCGTGTAACAATATTAACTATAAGTTTACCAATTTGAAACTCTGTAGAAAATCTAATCAATAAACGGCCATCAGGGACGGTTATAATCTCTGGTGGAAAACATAAAAAAAAAAAAAAAAAACCTAACCTAACCTAACCTAACCTAACCTAACCTAACCTAACCTAACCTAACCTAACCTAACCTAACCTAACCTAACCTAACCTAACCTAACCTAACCTAACCTAACCTAACCTAACCTAACCTAACCTAACCTAACCTAACCTAACCTAACCTAACCTAACCTAACCTAACCTAACCTAACCTAACCTAACCTAACCTAACCTAACCTAACCTAACCTAACCTAACCTAACCTAACCTAACCTAACCTAACCTAACCTAACCTAACCTAACCTAACCTAACCTAACCTAACCTAACCTAACCTAACCTTTTTTTTTTTTTTTTTTTGTACGTGGGGAAATCCTACATGGATACCCCTCTGTCGCGGGGGCAACAAAGGGGTTATGCCGGACTCCTACCGGCTAAAACCCCACGGTGTTCCTCTTGTCGCTAGTCGTTGGGACTACGGGAACGCTTTCGCACACTACCGCAGTCCCGACAGCGTTAGCTCAAATTATGAGCCCCTTCTCATTGTGTGGGTGGAGCTGGAGCCCTCCACCCGTTCTTCGTGTAGGGGCGCGCGGGAACACCGCGTGCGCCTCCTCGAGGTCATTTGCATAAGCGGTGGACCACCCCCGAGTCCGCCGCCTAGACCTCTGTTATGGGGGACGGAGGAAGGCTTGATAGGCCCTTCTCCTGCGCCCGGCTCTCTGGCTGCGGATTGGGACTGTAGCGTTCCGCTCTCTCTCCCTCTCCGCAGCCTCCTTCTGCGACATGACCTTTTCGCAGAAGGTTACACCGGCACTCCACGACCTCTCACTGCTTACCATGGCCCTAACTAAGGCTGGCAACGAGAGGTCATGCCCCACAGCAGTGACGAGATCATGGCGCTGCTCCGCCCAAGCTGGGCACTCCTCCAGCGTATGCTGCGCCGTGTCCTCGTCACTGCCACAATGGTGGCACTCAGTTGTCGGCTCTCTTCCGGCTATGCGACACAGGTACCTCCCGAAGCATCCATGCCCCGAAAGCACCTGTACCAGCCGGAAGGTCAGTGATCCGTGCCGCCTGTCCATCCAGTCGCCCAGGACCGGACGTACAGCCTCGACAGTCCTGCTGCCAGCCCCAGGATGGGCCAGCCGCTCCTTCCACTTAAGCATCATGGACTGTCGAGCGTGGAACTTCCTCATTTCCCACTCTCTTGGGATGGGATGTTGCACTTGCAGCCGAAGTTCTGAGCGCCACCGATAAGTTGACGCTAAGAACTCCGCCTCCAAATCCCAAGGAGGGGAACCCGCGAGTGCGCACGCTGCCTCATGAGAGATGGTGCGGTAACCTCGTATGACCCCGACGGCCATCGCTCTCTGAGGTCTCCTCAGAAAAACAATGGTTTTCTCCGTCAGGGCCTCCGCCCACACAGGTGCCCCATATAGGGCCATGGACCGCACCACCCCCAGATATAGGCGGCGGGTACTCGAGTCCGGCCCCCCGAGGTTGGGAAGGAGCCGCTTTAAAGCGGCTGCCGTCCTCATTAGTCGGGGAGCCAGACGAGTAAAATGTTCACGGAAGTCCCAGCGGCTATCGAGGACGAGTCCAAGGTATTTCATTTTGGACCCCACCTCGATTCGGACGTCACCGACAACGATGTGAGACCCTTGCTGAGGTGCCTTCCGAGGCTTATGGAACAAAATAGCCTCGGACTTGTTCAGCGCCACCTCGAGACCCAACATCGTTATTCTGCCGACAACCTGTGCCACAGACTCGGTGGCCAGACGGGCAGCCTCCTCATACGTGTCCCCCCGGGCAGTGACCAATGTGTCGTCAGCGTAACATGTCACATTCGCGCCCGGGGGAAGATCGCACCGCAACACCCAGTCGTATCCGATGTTCCACAGAAGCGGACCAAGGACAGACCCCTGTGGGACACCGCACGACATTGCCCTCTTTAATATTCCGCCTCCCCGCCCAGGGTAGCAGATGTACCTTTCGGAGAGGTAGTCCCCGACGATTCGGCTGAGATAGGGAGGCACTTTGTGAAATTTAAGTGCCTCCTTGATGCACGGCCAGGGCAGGGTATTAAAGGCATTGGCAATGTCTAAGGACACCGCCAACAGCACCCCGCCCTGTCTCACTGTCTCGTCCGAGTGGGCCTTGACGCGATTTATTGCATCAATTGTCGAAAGACCCACTCGGAAGCCGAATTGATGGTCCGATAGGTCGGGGCCCACCTCTCCGAGGTGCCCGATGAGGCGACTAGCAATGATTCGCTCGAAGAGCTTGTCTACCTCATCGAGCAACACTATTGGGCGGTAAGCGGAAGGGGAGTCCGCGGGGCGCCCTTCCTTCTTGAGGAGGATGAGCCTGCCCGTCTTCCACTGTGCAGGAAACCGGCCCGTCTCCAGACAGGCGTCGAATAGCCTTCGGAGCCGGTCCCCTAGCACTTCGAGAGCCAAAACCCAGGCGCGACCAGGAATGCCGTCAGGTCCCGGGGCCTTATTTTTGGCCCTGAGCCTTTGAATGGCGACGCCGAGCTCCGCCTGCGAAACTCGCGGCACCCCGGTGTCGAGCCTCTGCTCTTCTTGCAGAGGCGTCATTTCGGGCGCTGGCTGCTCTGCTCGACTTGGGAACAGATCTGCTACCACGTTTTCCAGCAGCTGTGGTTGGAGACTCTCCGTAAGAGGAGGCGCCCAGGGGCGGATTTTTTTCCCTCACCATCTTATATGGGCGCCCCCACGGATCACGGCTTAGAGTCCCCAGGAGCTCCTCTCTCGAGCGGATCTTGGCTTCTCTGATGGACAGCTGTAGGGCTTTAATAAGCTCCCTATACGCCTCGTACAGCTGTCCATCTATTGCATCGTCTCGGAACCGCCTTCTGCGATGTCTGGTGTACTGGCGTCTCGCCCTCACACATTTGACGCGCAAGTCTGCGATCTCGCGGGACCACCAGTACACCTGACGCCTGGGAGGTCGTGATTTGGCCCGGGGCATGCTTGAGTCGCAGATATGCGTCATGGTGTCCCGGAACCAATTGGCTTCTTCGTCTACCTCCACAAGCCCAGTGGGAGGAGTCAACCACGTATAGACGATGGAGGCCTCCTTCAGCGCGTCCCTGTCGAGACCTCGCACCGCCCATCTCATAGCTGATGTTTGAGTGCACCTTCTCAAAGGGCGACTGGTGTCCGGGACTTCTGAAGATGTGGAGACGTCGAACCTTATATAAAGATGGTCCGACAACGTCTCCACATCCGCCAGAACCTTCCAACCTCGGACGAGGCGCGCAATGACAGGGGAAGCGAACGAAACGTCCACGATGGAGCCCCCGTGCCTTCGCACGCATGTGTTGACCGACCCCTGGTTGAGAACTATGAGACCAGTCAACGTCGCCCAATCCTCCAGAGCCTCGCCGCGCGCATCAGTCACAGGGGATCCCCAGGCCGAAGATTTGGCATTGAGGTCTCCTGCAACAATAACTGGACGAGGTAGGGTTTGCCCAATGAGGGCCCCCAGCACGCCCAGATACGTCTCGAACTCGGCGAGGCATCGGTTTGGAGAGAAGTACACTCCGATGAGAACAGTGTCCCTCCACTGGATCGCCACGTACCCCTTGCCTCTCGCAACTACGGTTTGGGAAAGGGCACTAGCAGTTCCGGACAATACAATGGCCACCAAGCCATCGATATCCCCTACCCAATTATGGCTTGGGGGAATAAAGTACGGCTCGGCGACCACCGCTACATCAATCAACCACTGCCCCATGCTCTGCAGGAGTAAATCTTGAGCGCCGGCGCAGTGGTTCACATTTGCTTGGAGGAGACGATGATTAGCCATTGGACTGCTTTACCGTCATCGCTTCCTCCTTCCCGGCTTGTTTAGCCAGAGTCCTTGCGGCCACTTTTTTGACATAATTCGTCTTTGGTGGGGAGCACTTCTTACTCCCAAGCACGTGGTCGGCTGGTTTGTTCGCGGCTGCACAGAGTGTACACCGTGGAGCAGCTGTGCATTCTGCTGCTTTGTGGCCGAGTTGACCACAGCGGTAGCAGACTCCGCTACGATCCGCTTCTGCGGTGCATTGTGCCCTCACGTGTCCACTCTGAAGGCACCTATAGCACCGCATCGGCCTGGGTTGCAGACGCGTGACCTGTGCTGAAACCCAACCAACCAAGATTCGGCCCCCCTCCTCTACCTTCCTGGCTGCGGCCACCGGGCAGCGCACCCACAGGGTACCAGTTCCCTTGGGTGAGCGGCGGATTTCTCCCGCTTTCACAGCCTCTAGCGGGCAACCTCCTCGTTTGGTAACGGCAGTGATTACCTCTTCCGCAGTTACTGAATCATCCAGGCCAGAGACTCGCAAATCCGCACATTTCATTGGCCTGGAGATCTTTGCCACATTATCCGGCAGAGACTCCCTGAGTTTTTGCGCTAGCGAGTCCGCCTTGTCACCACTTGTTACACCTGGCACCTCCAAAATTCGAGCTCCGGTAGCCGCGTGGCGGTACCGCAGAGATTCGATACCAAGGCCTGAGAGATCAATTTTCTCTCTGCCTCTGCTAGGACCTTTGCGTAAGTAAGCCCTCGCTCCTCGGCTCCGGGCAACAGAGTAATAACAACAGCCGCGGATCGAGGAGGGCGCAACTTTATCGCCGCAGGTCGGCTCACATTCTTGGAGGTAGCTTTATTCTTAGCAGTCGCTTGTGGCACGGCTTTCTTCCTGCCACCCTTCTTCACCACCGTAGACCAGCCCTCTTCGAAGGACACTTGTTTCGACAGCGAGGGAGGAGTAGCCACCTGTTTGGGAATTGTCGAGGCGTTTCCTTTCTTTTCCTTCTTCTTATTCTTCTTCTGAGATTTTTCTACACCTTCAGAAGGGCCATCATTTGTCAGTTGCTTTGAGCTAGGTGCAGCTTCCCCTACTACTGTTTTTCTCTGGTCTGCAGCGAGAGAAGGTCGGACTTGATTAATGGGTATAAGGCGTTCCTCCAATGCTTCCAGCTTCTCATTTACCAAAATACCGACCTGGCGCATAATCAAGCCCGTCAGCTCCTCTGCCTTAGCCTGCGGGTGTACTGCTACTGGTACATCTGTCCGGCGAGGAGACGATGACGCACAATAATCTTGAGCCCGCGCAACCTCCTTCCGGAGCTCAGCAATCTCTTTTCGGAGCTCCAGCAGCTCATTTTGCATGCGTGCATTTTCAGCTAGTAACTTTGCCGTTTCCTCGGTGGAGGATCTGTTATATAAGGCCTCCGCAGCCGTCTTAATGGACGAGGCTGCATCCTTTAGGGCCCGTTGGAACGTGCCTTTCAGATTCCTCGATTTCGTCGCTACTGTCAATATGACGCCGACATCGTCGAGGACCTGTTTATTTAAGGCTGCAGCCGTTCGTTCATCGACACCGGTTATAGCTGGTAAGCCTAGTGCACCGCGGCTTATATTTGCGGCACTGTTCATCGCTTCAACTACCTAACTTAACCTAACCTAACCTAACCTAACCTAACCTAACCTAACCTAACCTAACCACTGTAACGATGCAACAGGAAGCAACAGGAAGCCTGATTCAGCGAGCTATGGCTGCATCGACAAACAAAATAAAGGACTACAATTTAAAAATGGCTATACGTAACAGGGACACAGCGGTCGTGGAAAACCTGACATTGGTAGGATTTAGTCAATAAGAAACAATAATAAGCAGAAAATGTATACAAAGAATACAAAAAAAAAAAAAAAAAAAAAAAAAAAAAAAAAAAAAAAAAAAAAAAAAAAAAAAAATATATATATATATATATTATTAAAAAAAAAAAATTTACAAAAAAAATATTAAATAATAAAAAAAAAAGTAAAAAAAAAGAAAGAAACCAACAAAAAAAAAAAAATTGAGTATAAGGCAGCCTGTCTTTATATTTAAGCAAATAATTCACTGTCTTAGAAGTAAGAACAAATCCAGTAATATAAAAGATTGCATGCAGTGAATGGAGTAATAATAATAAACAGAGAAAATAAAACAAAAGAAAGTTAAAAAAGGCACGGACGATCAGTCTGTGGAGAAATAGTTTTATTTATAAAAAAAAAAAAAAAAACCTAACCTAACCTAACCTAACCTAACCTAACCTAACCTAACCTAACCTAACCTAACCTAACCTAACCTAACCTAACCTAACCTAACCTAACCTTTTTTTTTTTTTTTTTTGGACGTGGGGAAATCCTACATGGATACCCCTCTGTCGCGGGGGCAACAAAGGGGTTATGCCGGACTCCTACCGGCTAAAACCCCACGGTGTTCCTCTTGTCGCCGGTACTTGGGACTACGGGGACGCTTTCGCACACTACCGCAGTCCCGACAGCGTTGGCCCAATTATGGGCCCCGTCTCTTTGTGGGGGTGGAGCTGGAGCACTCCACCCGTTCTTCGTGTAGGGGCGCGCGAGAACACCGCGTGCGCCTCCTCGAGGTCTTTTACTTAAGCGGTGGACCACCCCCGAGTCCGCCGCCTAGACCTCTGTTATGGGGGGCGGAGGAGGGCTTGATAGGCCCTTCTCCGGCGCCCGGCTCTCCGGCTGCGGATTGGGACTGCAGCGTTCCGCTCTCTCTCCCTCTCCGCAGCCTCCTTCTGCGACATGACCTTTTCGCAGAAGGTTACACCGGCACTCCACGACCTCTCACTGCTTACCATGGCCCTAACTAAGGCTGGCAGCGAGAGGTCGTCCCCCACAGCAGTGACGAGATCATGGCGCTGCTCGGCCCAAGCTGGGCACTCCTCCAGCGTATGCTGCGCCGTGTCCTCGTCACTGCCACAATGGTGGCACTCAGTTGTCGGCTCTCTTCCGGCTATGCGACACAGGTACCTCCCGAAGCATCCATGCCCCGAGAGCACCTGTACCAGCCGGAAGGTCAGTGCTCCGTGCCGCCTGGCCATCCAGTCGCCCAAGACCGGACGTACAGCCTCGACAGTCCTGCTGCCAGCCCCAGGATGGGCCAGTCGCTCCTTCCACTTAAGCATCATGGACTGTCGAGCGTGAAACTTCCGCATTTCCCACTCTCTTGGGATGGGATGTTGCCCTTGGAGCCGAAGTTCTGCGCGCCACTTGATACGTTGACGCTAAGAACTCCGCCTCCAAATCCCAAGGAGGGGATCCCGCCAGTGCGCACGCTGCCTCATGAGAGATGGTGCGATAACCTCTTATGACCCCGACGGCCATCGCTCTCTGAGGTCTTCTCAGAAAAACGATGGTTTTCTCCGTCAGGGCCTCCGCCCACACAGGTGCTCCATATAGAGCCATGGATCGCACCACCCCCAGATATAGACGGCGGGTACTCGAGTCTGGCCCCCCGAGGTTGGGAAGGAGCCGCTTTAAAGCGGCTGCCGTCTTCGTTAGTCTAGGAGCCAGACGAGTAAAATGTTCGCGGAAGTTCCAGCGGCTGTCGAGGACGAGTCCAAGGTATTTCATTTTGGACCCCACCTCGATTCGGACGTCACCGACAACGATGTGAGACCCTTGCGGCGGTGCCTTCCGAGGCTTATGGAACAAAATAGCCTCGGACTTGTTGAGCGCCACCTCGAGGCCCAACATCGTTATTCTGCCGACAACCTGTGCCACAGACATGGTGGCCAGACGGGCAGCCTCCTCATACGTGTTTCCCCGGGCGGTGACCAATGTGTCGTCAGCGTAACAGGTCACATTTGCGCCCGGGGGAAGATCGCCCCGCAATACCCAGTCGTAACCGATATTCCACAGGAGCGGCCCAAGGACCGACCCCTGTGGAACACCGCACGACATTGCCCTGTTTAATATTCCCCCTCCCCGCCCAGGGTAAGAGATGTACCTATCAGAGAGGTAGTCCCCGACGATTCGGCTGAGATAGGGAGGCACTTTGTGAAATTTAAGTGCCTCCTTGATGCACGGCCATGGCAGGGTATTAAAGGCATTGGCGATGTCCAAGGACACCGCCAACAGCACCCCGCCCTGTCTCACTGTCTCGTCCGAGTGGGCCTTGACGCGATTTATTGCATCAATAGTCGAAAGACCCACTCGGAAACCGAATTGATGGTCCGATATGTCGGGGCCCACCTCTCTGAGATGCCCGATGAGGCGACTAGTAATGATTCGCTCGAAGAGCTTGTCTACCTCATCGAGCAACACTATTGGGCGATAAGCGGAGGGAGAGTCCGCGGAGCGCCCTTCCTTCTTGAGGAGGATTAGCCTGCCGGTCTTCCATTGTACAGGAAACCGGCCCGTCTCCAGACAGGCGTCGAATAGCCTTCGGAGCCGGTCCCCTAAAACTTCGAGAGCCAAGACCCAGGCGCGACCAGGAATGCCGTCAGGTCCCGGGGCCTTATTTTTGGCCCGGAGCTTTTGAATGGCCGCGCTGAGCTCCGCCTGCGATACTTGCGGCACCTCGGTGTCGAGCCTCTGCTCTTCTTGCAGAGGCGCCATTTCGGGCGCTGGCTGCTCTGTTCGGCTTGGGAACAGAGCTGCCACCACGTTTTCCAGCAACCGAGGTTGGAGACTCTCCGTAAGAGGAGGCGCCCAAGGGCGGATTTTTTCCCTCACCATTTTATATGGGCGCCCCCACGGATCACGGTTGAGAGTCCCCAGGAGCTCCTCTCTAGAGCGGATCTTGGCTTCTCTGATGGACAGCTGTAGTGCTTTAACACGCTCCCTATACGCGTCGTACAGCTGTCCATCCACTGCATCATCTCGGAACCGCCTTCTGCGATGTCTGGTGTACTGGCGTCTCGCCTTCACACATTTGGCGCGCAAGTCTGCGATCTCTCGAGACCACCAGTACACCTGACGCCTGGGAGGTCGAGATTTGGCCCGGGGCATGCTCGCGTCGCAAATATGCGTCATGGTGTTCCGGAACCAATTTGCCTCTTCCTCTACATCCACAGGCCCAGCGGAAGGATTCACCCACGCATAGACAATGGAGGCCTCCTTCAGCGCGTCCCTGTCGAGACCTCTCACTGCCCATCTCGTGACTGACGTCGGGGTGTGCCCACTCAAGAGACGACTGGTGTCCGGGGCTTCTGCTGATGGCGTAGAGACGTCGAATCTTATATAAAGGTGGTCAGACAGCGTCTCAACATCCGTCAGAACCTTCCAACCCCGGACGAGACGCGCAATGGCAGGGGATGCGAACGAAATGTCCACGATAGAACCCCCCTGCCTTCGCACGCATGTGTTGACCGACCCCTGATTTAAAACTATGAGACCAGTCAACATCGCCCAGTCCTCCAGAACCTCGCCGCGCGCATCAGTCACAGGGGATCCCCAGGCCACCGATTTGGCATTGAGGTCCCCTACAACGATCACTGGGCGAGGTAGGGTTTGCCCGATAAGGGCCCCTAACACGCCCAGATATGTCTCAAACTCGGCGAGGCATCGGTTTGGAGAGAAGTACACTCCGACGAGAACAGTCTCCCTCCACTGGATCGCCACGTACCCCTTGCCCCTCGCAATAACATTTAGGGACAGGACACTAGCAGTTCCGGACAATACAAAGGCCACCAAGCCATCGGTATCCCCCGCCCAGTTGTCCCTCGGGGGAACAAAGTATGGCTCGGCGACCACCGCTACATCAATTTGCCACTGACTGATGCTTTGTAGGAGCAAGTCCTGTGCGCCAGAGCAGTGGTTTATATTGGCTTGGAGGAGACGAAAATAAGCCATTGGACCAATTAATCACTTCCGCCCCTCCTTACCGTTTTCTGTGACCGGGGACTGTGCGGCCACATTCATGTTATTCTTACGATTACTTGGATGGCACTTTTTGCTTCCAAGGACATGGTCCGCTGGCTTACTCGCAGCCGCGCAAAGCGCACACCGTGGTGCAGCTGAGCATTCCGCTGCTTTATGACCGAGCTGACCACAGCGGTAACAGTCAGAGCTACGATCTTTATCTGCGGTGCATTGTGTTCGAACATGCCCATTCTGTAGGCACCTATAGCACCGCATAGGCCTTGGTGGTAAAAGCGTGACTTGTGCTGAGACCCAACCAACCAAGAGACGGCCACCCTCTTCTATATTTTTAACTGCCGCCATCGGACAGCGCACCCATAGTGTACCAGTTCCCTTGGCTGAGCGGCAGATTTTTCCCACTTTCAAGGCCTCTACCGGGCAGCTTCCTCGTTGTGCAACGGCAGCGACTACTTCTTCGGCGGTGACTGAGTCATCCAGACCAGAGACTCGCAAATCCGCACATTTCATGGGCCTGGAGACTCTGGCCACCTCACCCGGCAAATACTCTCTTAGCTTTTTCGCCAACAAATCCGCCTTGTCGCCACTGGTTTTACCTGGCACCTCCAGAATGCGGGCACCCGTGGCTGTGTGGCGGTATCGCAGAGATTCAATACCGAGGCCAGAGAGATTAATTTTATTTCTAGCCTCTGCCAATACCTTCGCATATGTATACCCACTCTCTACGGCTCCGGGTTGTAGTGTGATAACTACGGCCGCAGATCGGGGAGGGCGCAGCTTCGTTGTTGAGGATCGGCCCGCGTTTTTGGAGATTGCGTTACTCCCAGACGTCGCTTGCGTAGTCGACTTTTTCTTTTTACCCTTCTTCACCACCGTAGTCCAGCCTTCGTCTAAGGACACTGGAGCTTTAGGCAATGAATGGGATTCCATTGGTTTGAGAGTTGCCTTAACGTTACGTCTATTTTCCCTCTTTTCATACTGCTTATTCTCTTTAGCACATTTATGATCAGACACCATATTTGACCGCGGCTTCTTGCTAGTTGCAGATTGCGCATCTATTGCTACATTCGTCTGATCTGCAGCGGGGGGAGAACTGGTCTGCCTAACGGGAATCAGTCGCTCCTCCAGGGCTACGAGCTTTGCATCGACCATACTTTCGACCTGTCGCAGGATCAAATTTGCCAGTTCCTCAGACTGAACAATTGGCAAGGTTGTTGAGGTATTTGTGCGGCAGGCAGAGGAGGCGCAACAGGATGTTTTCTGCGCAATTTCCATCTGGAGCAACGCCATCTCTTTTCGGAGCTCCTCTAACTCGCCTTGCATGCGAGTATTTTTAGCTTGCAACTTTGCTGTTTCCTCGTCGGAGGACCTGCTGCGTAAGGCTTCCACGGCCACCTTGATGGATGTGGCAGCATCCTTAAGGGCTCGTTGAAACGTGCCTTTTAGGTTCTTCGATTTAGCCGCTACGGTCAAAATGACTCCAACATCGTCAATGACCTGCTTGCTAAGGGCCGCAGCTGTATGGTCATCGCAACAGATTAGAGCAGGTAAGCCAAGAGCGGCTCGATTTACATTTGCGGACACACTCATCGCTTCTACTAGTTGCTCAGCACTTTGACTAAGCCCCTTTCCTACCACCGGCACTACGACATCCCTCTCCTTGATAGGTCTCACTTCGGCGTAGGTAGAGGGTTTCTGACTCCCCACTGCATCACCGTCGCAAGATATACCATTTTTTGTGACTGCCTTGTTCTGTTGTCTCTTCTTCATACCTCTGGTGCTTACGGTTTTTACTCCCGACTTAAAGGACTCCACTGATATTTCAGTACGCAGACATGCTTCCGATTCGGATGCAGACTGATACTCCAACTCCATTATATTTTCATTTTTATTTTCATTTTCCATATTTATTCCCACGAGTTATAGGGTAAAAACAGTCCATCCGGGCAGTGACCCTTACCCGGATAAGCCTATGCGTAACTCGTCAGGGGGTCGGCCGGTACCCTGACGGGGGCAACACTAGCGACTGAATTTCCCGTCAGCCATTCAGCTCCTCACGGCGTGCCAACGCTTGAGATTCGGGTGATTTTTATAGAGGTTTTCATCCTCGCGGCTACAGCGATTAAGCCAGCAGCCCTCAGTCCCAAAGGGATTCCGAGGTTCCAGCGTCGGCAGGGTTGGAATGAGTCCTTCCCATGCCTGCCCAGTGTGTAGGTATCTTGAAAATAAATTATAATATTTGCATGCAGGTATATAATAAATACAGTCTTGTCTCAACTCCCGTGTTTGATTGCCGCATCCAAACAATACAAAATAAACATGGCGCAGCCGGTACACAAATTTTACAAATAATATAATATATAAGTACTTTCCATTGAATTGGATGAACTGTGAAAGTGAGAGTGAATTTTAGGAAGAAGTTGAAGATTCTAACGTAACTGCAATTGAATCAATCGGACAATAATGGAATCTGTATTACAACCACCGCCACCTTTTATTTTCGAAAATAATTTAGTAAATGTAACTTCGGGAAATTTATGCAAAGAATGGGAAAAATGGAAAAAAGCATTCTTGATATATTACGAGGCATGTGAACTAAAAAAAAAGGATGAAAAAGTACAAATTAACATTTTATTACATATTATCGGAAACAAATGTCAGGAAGTGTACGAACAACTATTATTGGAAAATGATAAAAAGGAATTTAAATCGATTAATGAAGTATTTTTGAAATTTGATACATTTTTTCTTCCACAAAAGAATGTGACGATGACACGACACATATTTTTCACTCGGGATCAACGGGAGATGGAGACAACCGAGCAATATGTTTTCGAATTAAACAAGATGGCGGCAAGATGCGAATTTAAAGATTTATGTCAAGATTTGGTACGAGATAGACTCATATGTGGTATACGAGATGGATGTATGAGAGAAAGGCTGTTAAGGGAGCCTGAATTAACGTTAAAGAAAGCAGTGGAAATTTGCAATGTAGCCGAAATGTCGCGAGCCCAGGCCATCAATATAAAGTCAGAGAAGTCGGACCACCACGTGCATGAAATAAAACGTAATTCCGAGCAAGATGAACGTGACGCAGAAATTAATTGGGTGAACCGTCAACGTGTCACGCCCCCGCACCACCAGCGCCAGCAGCGAGCGCGGGGTGCCGGCAGAGGAGGTGTGCGGATGCCGCGATCCTCTAAGTCCTCAACCCACCCTCGGGATGAAGGTGGGCACGCGCAAGTGCATCGTCCCGTCCCGTCCAGGTACGATCGCAGTTGTTGGAACTGCGGTTTGTCACATGAGAAATACAGTTGTCCCGCCTATGGTCAGCAGTGCCGTAAATGTCATCGGATGAATCATTATTCGCGGATGTGCAGAGTTTATGAAGTAAAGGAGGACTCCACCGATCAGGTAAATATCAATTACGGTAAGGACTGGTTGGTGAAGTTAAAGATAAATAATAATTTTCTAATGTTCAAGCTGGATACTGGGGCCGATGTGAACGTTTTGCCTAAGAAGTATATTCAAAAAATTAATATTACTGAATCAGAGTTAGCATGTACCGCAATAAAATTACAAGGTTATTCAGGCAGTAATATTGAAGTTATTGGTAAATGTCACTTAAAAGTTCATTATAAAAATGATGTTTACATTTTAAAATTCATTGTTGTTGATGTAGATTCACCTCCTATTTTAGGCAGAACCTCGTGTGAGGAATTAAAGTTACTAAAGAGAGTTTTTTCTATTAGGGAGAAAAAAGAAAATGAAATAATAAATGAATTTTCGGACGTATTCGTAGGTATGGGATGTTTGCCAGGAAATTACAAAATTCAGGTGAGACATGATATTAAACCCGTAATACATGCTCCGAGAAAACTACCGCTAGCCCTTAAAGACAAAATTAAAAATAAATTAATGGAAATGCAAAAAGAGGGCATCATTGCAAAAGTAGAGGGACCCACCGACTGGGTCAACAGTATGACTGTTGTTAAAAAGCCTAATGGTGACCTTCGAATCTGTCTTGATCCTAGGGACCTTAATATGGCAATTAGGCGCGAACATTTTAAGCTTCCTACTCTGCAAGAAATAACTGCCAATTTATCGGGGGCAAAATATTTTAGTACTCTCGATGCCAAGCAAGGATTTTGGCAATTAAAGCTTCATGAGTCTAGTACAGACCTTTGTACATTCAGTACAGTATTTGGTCGATTCAAGTTTTTACGCATGCCATACGGCATATCGTCGGCATCAGAAATTTTCCACAAAAAATTGTATGAGCATTTTGATGATATCGAAGGAGTTATTTTATTTGTAGACGATTTGTTAATTTATGCAAATTCTAAAAAAACACACGATGAGAGACTTCGGTCGGTTTTACAAAGGTGTCGGGAAATTAATATTAAATTAAATTTAAAAAAATGTAAAATTGGTTTAACGGAACTCACATATTTGGGCCATAAAATAACAAAGGATGGAACATATCCGGATGATTCGCACATACTAGCTATAAGAAATATGCCCAAACCAACCACGGTAAAAGACGTCGAACGGTTCTTAGGTTTAGTTACGTATGTGAGTAATTTCATACCGAATTTTTCGGAAAAAACGTCTGTGTTGCGTGAACTGTTAAAGAAAGAAGTAGCATGGCATTGGGATAGTAATCACGATCAATGTTTTAAAGAAATAAAGGAATGTCTAAGTAAACCTCCGCTTTTAAAATATTATAGCTTACAGAAACCAGTAAAAATTTCAGTGGATGCAAGTAAAAATGGATTGGGAGCCTGTTTGATGCAAGACGAGTTACCGGTGTGTTATGCTTCTAAATCACTAACTAAAACGGAGCAGTCATACGCGCAAATTGAAAAAGAGTTGTACGCATGTGTTTTTGCTTGTGAAAAGTTTTACACGTATATTTACGGCCGCACGGACGTTACTATAGAAACAGACCATAAACCGTTAGTCAGCATTATTAATAAACCGTTAGCAAGCGCTCCTGCAAGGTTGCAACGAATGCTTTTACGCCTCCAGCCGTATGAATTCAAGTTGGTTTATAAGCCGGGTCGCTATCTTTACGTCGCAGACGCACTGTCGAGGGCAGTCGCACCGGACAAGCATGAGTCGACATTGCCGCGCGATCACCTCGACGCGCAAGCGCAGGTGTGCGAGCTCACCGCGAGCAATCCGTTGACGGACTCGCACTTCTTATCTATACAAAAATGTACCCAGGAAGATATAGAAATGCAAGAACTAATTAAAATAATAAAACGAGGTTGGCCCTGTCATAAAAGTAAAATAAAAGACATATTAAAGCCTTTTTGGGATAGTAGGGATGAATTATCAGTTAACTTTGGTATAGTATGGAGGGGTAGCAGGGTAATAATACCTAAATGCATGAGATACGAAATGATTAAAAAGATTCATTTGGGCCATCTAGGGATTGAAAAATGTAAACTCAGAGCTCGAGAAATTATGTACTGGCCTAATATGAATACTCAACTTGAAGATTATCTGTCACATTGTCAAGCTTGTCTAACTTATAAAAAACAGAATTGTAAGGAACCGTTACTGCAACATGAAGTACCAAATAGGGCATGGTCTAAAGTAGGAATAGACGTTTTTCACTTCGGAACAAAATCGTTTGTCCTCATAATAGACTACTATAGTAAATTTGTAGAATTAATAAAAATTCATTGCTTAATGTCAGAATTAATTGTTAAAAAAATTAAACAAGTTTTTAGTAGACACGGTATACCCGAAATAGTTATGACCGATAATGGCCCTGAGTTTGCATCTAATACTTTTCGTGAATTCTCACATGATTGGAAATTCCAGCATGTGACGTCATCGCCGAGATATCCTCAATCTAACGGCCAGGTCGAGCGTGCCATACAAACAATTAAAAATATGATGAGAAAAACGGCTTATGATCAGGCGGAGTTCCCATTAGCGCACCTTGAATATCTAAATACACCAATCAGTAAGGAGCTCGCTAGTCCAGCGGAGTTGTTATATAATAGAAAACTCCGCAGTATAGTTCCGTGTTCTCCAAATTTATTGTTACCAAAAATTAATACGGACGTAATAAATAAATTAAAACGCCGTCAACAAAAACAAAAAATGTATTACGATAAAGGTGCTAGAAAATTAAAAACACTAATAATTGGACAAAAAGTTAAAGTTCGAATTAACAAAACATGGGTACCAGGTTTTATTAAAAGTATTGTAGGTCCTAGGTCATATTTAATACGCATGGCAACGGGTGGTGTATTAAGACGGAATAGGAAGCATATCATAGTTGATTCGAACCAGAGAATCGATGAATCATCTAATCTACGCACACAGTACGATGATATCGCTGTAAACAATAACACAACCTCCGCGCACGCGCCCTCCCCGCACGGCTCCAGTACTCAGCTGCGAGCGCCTCACTTGCAACAATCTGATAGATCAACTGCTTTCACTAACTGTTTTTATCGTACACTTTCCGGCAGGGAAGTGAGACCTCCTGATCGATGGGGTTTCTCCGCACCACAGAAATGACAGCTATGAGATGCTATAAATGTGAGGCAAAAAACTTTATTTTATTTTATTTAATTATTGGATTGATTTTTTATTATTAATTATATATATAAATTATTTTTTATCAATAACAATAAGTCGAAAGCAACAAGTTAATTGGATTTTTTTTAAAAATAAATATTATTATATTAATATGATTAAGGTTACTCGTTATAATTATTTGAATAAATTCATGTATTATTATAAATCAAATTGTTAATTTTTATACTTTTATTTGTGAAATGCTTTTGTTATATTAAGATTATTAATAGTGGTTTTATAAAAGATTAGTGTTAAACCTCGACCCTTCATAATTTCTTAAGAAGGGGATTGTAGGTATCTTGAAAATAAATTATAATATTTGCATGCAGGTATATAATAAATACAGTCTTGTCTCAACTCCCGTGTTTGATTGCCGCATCCAAACAATACAAAATAAACACAGTGACCGGGTGAGGGAACACTGAGCCCGCCGTAAAACTCCACCACTTCTCCCTCGTAAGGTTATTCGCCGCCGGCCAGCAAGTACGCAACTGAGTACCTACTTTCCGGCGCCCAGGGTGCACCGTCCCGGAATACTGCTCCTCTTAATTGAGTGGATCCACCCTAACCTAACCTAACCTAACCTAACCTAACCTAACCTAACCTAACCTAACCACAGACGCTGGAGCATCTTCTGGAGGATTGCCCTGCATTTGGCTCAATAAGAATAAACCATGAGATCATGTGTAACAACATTAAAGTGTCTCCGTATAAACTAACTGATCTAATGAAAAAACAATCTACTCTGGACTCTATGATAAAGGTTATTGAACACATACTTAAGGGACTGAAACGTTTCAATAACACATAATACGAGTATATAAGTAATAGTAAAAATAAGCAGTAGTTATAGAATTAGCTAGTAAGAAATAGATAATAAGAAAACGTTATTTGTTGTAGCCGTACTTACTTTCTACTATAATTTTAATCATTTAATAATTAACTTTCTAACACAAATACTAAAATCGTTATATTTGTATTTCATTGCAATTTTCCTTATTTTCTCTAACTCTGTTGTAAATTACTCTTTTCTGTTCTCTCCTTTTATTTTTATATTTAAATTGTTTGCATAATTTACTTGTTGATTTTAAGATACCTCCTTTCTGTAAAGGAGAACGACGCCAGACTCAATTGATATAATTAAAATTCCAGCGAAAATATGTATACAACTATAATAACACAACAATAAATTGTAAAATAACAAAAAAAAAAACTAAATAGTAAAATTTCTTAATGTAACTGTATCAAATCGCAGTTACGATTAAAGATTTTTTTATTTGTGAAATACTTATAATTAGTGAATAAGATTTAATGACTGTGCAGAAACTGACAATATACTCCCATCGAGGGTGGTTTTAACCCTCGGTGGAAACAATAAAAAAAAAAAAAAACCTAACCTAACCTAACCCAGTCCGGCGTCACTCTCGGCCCCGAACGCCACGTTTTCAAGTCGCTCCGCAGTTAAAAATACGGAAAAATAGGTTTTTTGTGTCCGATTTTCGCGTGTGATACACCAAAACCTGCGTCTCGACGCAAGGTTTCTAAATGTGAAAAAAGTTTGAAAATATGTGAAGTGACCAAAAACTTCTAACGAAAATAGTGATTACTTAAAACAATGAAAACTAAAAAGTGAAACGCTGCGCGATCAAGCTCTTTGACCTACACTTTTCAAAGTGTGGCTAGGAAGGCATTCGCTGCCCCTACAATCTGGCGAAATTTGAGAATTTTCCGATGCATAGCGCCGGAGCAAAAGGCAGAAAAACAAGTACCACGTGGGCACGTGTTGTGATCCAGAAACGTGCGGCTACTTCTGCAGACGATCTTCGCTGGAGATTAAGGAGAGGAGCCGGGAGCAGCTTTCAGAATAAAAATAAGGTTAGTAACGGACAAGATAGAGACTTTTCAAAAATTTGCTACTTTAGAACAATTAATAAATCCGAAAATAAATCGAAGCCTCTAGTTTTTTGTAGAAATAAGTAAAATAGTGCTCACAACATTCTCCAAAAAATTTAAAATTTTTGTATAAGTAGTTTTTAAAATAGGATTTTTTTAAATTTTAGGAGGCCTTTTAAATTAAGTGTAAAATTTTTAAAAATACATTACTTATGTATTAATAGGATATAATTCAGAATACAAGCTAGATTTTTTGTAGATTTTAATATTAAATAATTGAACAATTGTAGCAAACTCTGTAAAATAAATAAGGTTTTTAATTGAAAATAAATTCGGGGAAGAACAAAACCTTAAATATAAGTATAAAATTGTAAGCTAGACACCGAGACCAACAAAAAGAACCCAAAAACGGTTGGTCCGTTTTTGGGTTTTGGTTTGGGTTTGGGATTGGACAAAAAACGACTGAAATAGACTTTTTCTGTGAAATCGGCGGCCATTTTGGAAACAAACGAAAGGTCTTAAAAACTGTATAACTTTGGTCCTAGGAATCGTAGCAGTTTGCGGTTTTGGACTATTGTATTCCCCAGATACGGACCATAGATTAAGCAACAAAAATACTCTATGTAGATTCGAAAAATTTAAATTGAAATTTTTATATGACTAGACTGTAAAAAGGGGGCATTCTGTAGGGGTTCAAACCGCCCTTCTCTACGACAAAAACTAAAGGAGTTGTGTCATTTTTAAATTTCGGCCGCCATTTTGCCGCCATATTTGAATAATTTGAAAGTGGCATATCTCCGAAGATCCTGAACGCATCTCGACGCGGTTTTCAACATAGGAAACTGCTTAACGTTACCTATCGTAAGAAATCAATTGAGAAGGTAGAGTTGACTCTATCTAGAGTAAATAAAAATTTTGACGGTATCAAACCAGCGGATCCAAAAATAGTTATAATTTAGCATATAAGGCTGCAGAAAGTGACCTCATCACAAGGCCACCTATAAAGGTATAAAAATATTAACCCACAGTAACCGCATCGAGCTGAGAACAAATACCTTAATTGATAAGGTATTTTTTGAAAATTCTTATGTTTTGACATTCACATTTACACATTTTTATATACTTTTTTATTAAATTTTTAATTTTAATTTTTTATTTTATATTGTAAGTTATACGTAAATTTGACGCGTTCCCCTGACCATGTTTGGTTTTCGTACTCCCGCCAAAAAGATGGAGGACAGCGCCAAGGATATGGGGCCACATGGCTCCCCAAATGAGACGGAGATGGCAGGACCATCGTCGAGAATTGACCAAGCGCCACAAACACAGACTCTTAGTGTTAGGAAGAGTATCGGAGAATGGGAGGCGGAGAAAAAAGACCTAGCTTCTGGTACCCAGGCTTCTCCCAAAAAAGCAGTCACGACGGTACTTACGAAACAGCGCATAGTACCATCTCAAGAGCAAAGAGTGACAACCCGTAGGCCATCAACGGAAGCAACAAGTGGCTCACCTAAAACGGAAAAAGTTAAGTACGTAGACAGAGTGACGGAGGCAAGAGTTTGCCTCAATAAGGCAAAACTGCACCTCAGCAACTCCCGCAATCTGAAAACAGACATCAAAACTGAAGTCACCCAATCAATAGAACGACTCTACCAACTAGTCAAAGAGGCGGAAACGGCTAGGAATGTAGTAAAGCAAGATACCGAAGAGGAGAAGAAGGGACAGAAACCGGATGAACAAAGACAAAGTAAAAGGAGGGAGGAAGAGGAAGATAAGATTATAAGAAAAATGGAAGAACACGGAAAACTCCTGGAGGAAAACAGAAGAGAAATGGAGAAATTACGAGAGGATTTGAAAAAACAGGAAAATAGGGAAGACATGGCTACGTATGCTAGTGTGGCGGCTGGACCAATAAAGAAATTGCCAATGTACAAAACAGCTATACATTCAGTGGCAATATCATCAATAGACGACAGGGAGACAGGAGACCAAGTTATGGATAGAATAAGAAAGGTAATAAACGCGAAAGAGGAGGGATTAAGAATAGACAAAATAAGGAAAGCCAGGGACAGGAAGGTGATAGTGGGATGTAGTACCCAAGAAGAATTAAACAGAGTGAAGGACAGAATTAAAAAATCAGGGAAAGAACTAAATGTGGATGACATCAAAAACAAGGATCCCCTTGTAGTTCTAAAAGATGTCATGCAATACAGCACAGATGAGGACGTCCTCAAAGCCCTCAAGGTCCAAAACTAACACCTATTAAAGGACCTTAACACAGAAGACCTCAGAATGGAGGTCAGATTTAGAAAAAGAACCAGAAACCCGCACACGTCGCACATTGTTCTAAGAGTGTCACCTCAGCTGTGGAACCGATTTACGGAAGCTGGAGTGGTGCACGTGGACCTGCAAAGAGTGAAAGTGGCGGATCAGTCCCCACTGATCCAATGCTCCAGATGCTTAGGGTACGGGCATAGCAAACGAATGTGTGGCGAAACTGAGGACGTCTGCAGCCATTGCGGAGGTCCACACCTCAAGACGGAGTGCGCTGAGTGGCTCTCTGGGGAGGCGCCTACTTGCAAAAACTGCCTGAAAGAGAAAATGGACCGGAGAGATCATAATGCTTTCAGCACAGAGTGCCCGGTAAGAAGAAAGTGGGAAACCTTGGCGAGGGCTACTGTAGCGTATTGCTAAGGTTGCCCCAGTGGATAACAGCATAGGCATCGCAGGTGGTCACCGGTATCGCGCAGTCCAGGCAAATCTCCACAGATGCGAGTTGGCTACGGCCAAACTGATCTCGGAGGCAGCGCGGAGGAAACTCTCGTTCGCCATAGTACAGGAGCCCTACATAGGGCGAATAGGAGAGATGCGGCACTATCCAGGTACCAGAGTAGTACAATGCAGTAGGAACCAGACTACCAATAAGGTAATTAAGGCTGCCATTGTGCTATTCGACGGCACCATTGACGTCACCCAGTGCCCCGCTCTCACATCTGAGAACATTGCAGTTGCCAGGTTGAGAACTGGGGCCTGGGAGATTGGAGTGGTGTCCGTCTACCTGGAGGGTGATAAGCCCATCGAACCATACTTGGACGAGATTGGAAAGGCTGTGACGGGGTTAGGAACTGTAAATGTGATGGTAGGAGGGGATGTGAATGCTTGGAACGTGTGGTGGGGAAGCAGAGAGACGGATAAAAGAGGAACGGAAGTAGAAGCAGCGTTGAACGAATGGGAGCTCCATATACTCAACCAGGGAATGGAGCCCACATTCGACACAATAAGAGGAGGGAGAAGATACACCAGCTGTGTGGACATAACAACATGCTCGACGAGCCTGCTAGGAAGGGTGGAGAACTGGAAACTTTCGGGAGACGTCTCTAGCTCGGACCACAAGGCAATCCTATTTGATATAAATTTGGAAAGATCAATAGGCACAGATATAAAAAGAACAACTCGAAAATACAACACGAAGAAGGCAAATTGGTGCGAGTTTCGTGAGAAACTCGCCCAGATTTGGGAAAATAAAAACATCACAGAATCAGAAATAGAAAAAATAGAAACCAGGTCCGATTTACAAAACAGTTTAGAAAAATATATAGAAACAATTACAGAAGTGTCTGAATCTACTCGTAGTATACCAAAATTGCAGGTCAAAAAACGAATAGGATTGCCTTGGTGGACTGACGAGCTCAATAACCTAAAAAAGGAAGTTAACAGGATGAAGCGCCGCATTTCCTACTCGGCGCCAGTCCGTAGAGAGTGGGTCGTCGAGCAGTATGTTGGAGCCAAAAAAGAGTACCAAATTGCAGCGAAGAGGGCACAGACCACCAGCTGGAAGGAGTTTTGCAGTAGACAAGAGCGTGAGACTATGTGGGATGGCATATATAGGGTGTTGGGCAGAACAGCAGTGAGGGGGGAGGACATTCCCCTGGTTTGGAATGGACAACATTTGGGAACTGAGGAGTCAGCTAAAATCCTGGCTGATACCTTTTATCCTCAGGATACAGAGGAAAACGACGATGTGGACCACACGCTGGTGAGAGAGGTAGCAAAAAGGGTGAACATAAAGTCACAAGGTGAACTGTGTGATCCACCCTTTACAGCGGAGGAGCTGATGTGGGCTACATCGAGTTTCAATCCCAAAAAAGCTCCCGGCATTGATGGACTTACTGCTGATATCTGCGTAGCGGCTATCACCTTGAACCCGAATCTATTCCTGGCATTATTGAACAAATGCTTAAGTATGGCATGCTTCACTACGATGTGGAAGGAAGCCGTAGTGGTGATCCTAAGAAAACCGGGGAAAGAGACCTACACACACCCCAAGTCCTATAGGCCAATTGGGCTGTTACCGGTATTGGGCAAAATATTTGAGAAAATAGTAGTACGCCGGATCAGGTGGCATATTGCACCATACATCAGCAAGAAGCAATATGGCTTCATGCCACAACGTAGTACCGAGGACTCCCTCTATAACATGATACAGCACATAAGAGAAGAGATCAGAATGAAAAAACTCATAGTGTTAGTGTCATTAGATATAGAGGGAGCCTTCGATAATGCGTGGTGGCCGGCAATAAGAGCCAGACTGGCGGAAACTAAATGCCCCGCAAACCTGAGGCGCCTGGTAGATAACTATTTTGAGGATAGGACAGTGCGCGTCAGGTCAGAATCGATACGAACGACAACGAAGGGGTGTGTGCAGGGATCCATAGGAGGTCCAACATTTTGGAACTTGCTATTGAACCCACTACTGGACGAACTAAACGGAATGGGAGAGCATTGCCAGGCTTTTGCAGACGATGTGGTCCTAATTTTCTCCGGGGAAACAGCATTACAGGTACAGCAGCGAGCCAATGCTGACCTCGCTCATGTTCGGAGTTGGGGAATTAAAAATAAGCTCAGATTTGCTCCGCAGAAAACGAAGGCCATGGTTATCACCAACAAGCTGAAATTTGATTCACTAATTCTGAGCATGGGCGGGGAGGCAATTGAATTGTCTCGCGAAATAAAGATTCTTGGCCTCACAGTTGACGACAGGTTGACCTTCAACACACATGTTGGTAATGTGTGCCGTAAGGCACAAAATCTGTACAGTCAGCTGTCGAGAGCCGCAAAAATTAGTTGGGGTCTGAACCCGGAGATAGTTAGGACCATATACGTGGCAGTGGTGGAACCGGTGGTAATGTACGCGGCAAGCGTATGGGCGCCAGTCACTTACAAAAGATGCATCAAAAAACAGCTCGATGCGGTGCAACGCAGCTTCGTGCAAAAGATCATTAAAGCCTACAGAACTGTCTCCTTGAACTCGGCCCTGCTGCTCGCTGGACTGCTTCCCTTGGATTTGAGAGTCCGGGAAGCAGCATTGCTCTACGAAATAAAGAAAGGTTTCTCTAGGCGAGTAGTAGGAGATCGAGATCTTGAGGAGCGGGTCGCATATGAGGCGATGCCGCATCCAGCGGATCAGTTAGGGATGCAATTCATATGTCTGGGGGATAGTGCAGAGGTGGACCAACAGAAGAGTACGGAATTAAAAATTTACACCGACGGATCAAGGATTGAAGGGAAAGTCGGAGCGGCGCTTTCTGTTTGGAAAGAAGCCGCCGAAACGAACAACCGGAAACTCAAGTTGGGACATTTCTGCACTGTCTACCAGGCCGAATTGCTGGCCCTACTGGAAGCTACCAAATACGCACTCCATGATCCAGCACGAAGCTGCAGCATCTATTGCGATTCAAGGTCTGCTCTACAGACAGTCACTCAGGAAGTCTCTCTCCATCCTCTAGCGGTAAGGGCAAAGGAAAATATAAAACAGATGAAAATCCAGGGCTGGGATGGAGGGAAACGAGAGAGCAGACGAACTGGCTAAACAGGCCGCGCTCAAAATCAAACGACGACCGGACTATGAAAGGTGCCCAGTTTCATTCGTCAAGCGACAAATCCGTCAGGAGTCGCTCGACGAATGGAACTCGCGTTATAAGGAGAGAGAAACGGCCTCTACAACTAGGATATTCTTCCCGGACGCCATTGCGGCGTATTCCGTCGTTAGGAAATTGGATTTGGACCCGCTGGCGATATAGGTATTGACAGGACACGGCGGTTTCTCTGATTACTTACATCGTTTTAAGTGTAAGGAGAGCCCGTCGTGCGTCTGTGATCCAGCGAAAAACGAAAATGTAATCCACATTATCACAGAATGTCCGCTTTTTAGTAGGGAAAGAAATGATATTGAGATACAGATTAAAATAGAAATAAGTAAAAATAGCAAACAGGAAATAATGAAAAACAAAGTAATTAGGAATAAATTTATAATGTATTGTAAGCAAATAGCAAATAAAGTAGTAAATAAGAATAAGTAGAATGTAATGAAAGGTAGACTATAGTATATACGTCAGTATATTCTATTAGTGCCATTGAAAATAAAGTCGTAAATAAACATAAGTATAAGAAAGTATGTATACAGTGATAAGTATAAAAATAATTGTTATAAAGACCCTAAAGAAATAATCAAAAATACAAGCTAAGATTGTAAGTAGTTACTAAGTATAGTAGTATAGATGAAAATAGCAACATAATATGTAAAAGTAGAAAGTAAAATTAAGTATAACTATGTAATAGAAAAAATAAGTACATCAAAATCAAATAAAAATAAAATAAAAAAAAAGAAAAAGAAATAAAGAAAGAGAAATAAAAATAAGATTAAAAAAGTCCCTGATCTCCCATGTCAGGGGAACCAGAAAAAAAAAGAAAAAAAAAAAAATACCTAACCGAGTCCCGCGCCAGACGCCGACCCGACCGGATCGTTTTTGGGACGCTCCGCAGTCGAAAAATCAATTCGAATAAAGTCGTATTATACATCAAAATGTGCGTAACAGTGCCCTCTATACAGTGGTGTTTTTAGTTTTTGCCGTAAGACATATTTTAACAACATTTTTGACGAAAATCTGTGACAGTGAAAACACAAAAGTGCGTGCGGCTCTCGATTAGTCGCCACAACTTATATGGATTTTGTACTCATTGGATGCGTCTCTACTGAACCTTACTACGTGCCAATTTTCAAAATTTTCCGTCAAGCCATTTTGGAGAAAACAGCCAAAAACTGAATACCTCATGTTTCAAGAAAAGCCTGTTCCAGACTTCTGCGGGTGAATTTCGGAGTCTCTGCAGATTGTGCATGATCAGGGCTTTCCAACGAGCCCATCAGCATCATCGTGCGACAACCGGTGCCAACTATAGGTCCTAGATACTTAAAATGATTTACGTGTTTTAGTTTGTGACCCCCCAGGACAAAATCGTGAGTGACTACTACCCAATTTTCTTAGTGCTTAACATAGACTATTTAATGAAGAACACTTCTGCAAATTTTTAGAATTTTCTGTTGCGTAGTTTTGAAATTAAAAATAATTTTCCCATTACACTTCCCCGATATGTCAACTTTGCCTACCCCATATCTCGTAAACGGTGCGTCATAGAAAAATTCTAACATCATTTTCGTTCTCTTTAGAGAACCGCTTTTGGGGGTCTTCATCCATATCCACTTTTATTTTCCTTAAATTCCTTCACAAAATCATAAATTACGTAATTATAAAATTTTTTTTGCTTCCCAAAATTTGACATTTAATTATTTTTTTCTATGCCACTATGTTGTTTCCATCTTAAAAATTACTCTTAGTATAAAATATTTCAAGAAAGTGTCTCCCTAGATATTTATTTTTTATTTTTAAACTTTTGTGAGTCCTAGTATGGAGAGAACTCCCTAAATCGTTATATCTCGAGAACGGAGCAAGATTTCGAAAATCTGAGTAAATTTTTGTTCTCTAAGAACGTATATCAATATGTGCTGTGCACCGACCCCTATTTTAAAATTTTTAAATTTCCCAACTTTTACTAAATTTTACGTAATTTCAAAATTTTTTCGGCTCTTCCAAATCTTCTTTTTCTACTAACTTTTCTATGCCACTATGTTGGACTCATTAAAAAACTTTCTCCTAGTATAAATTTAGAGAAAATTAACCCCCAACCCCTAAATTAACAAATAAAATTTCTTCATAAAATGGAACAGAAGGTCACAAACAGGACAAAATCGTAGAATGGCCCTCTTTATTCTTAATCACATTAAGAATAAACACCAAAAGTTGCGCCTAGACAAGACAAGGAAGGGCGCACTCGAAAAAGTGAAAAAAGTGCAGTGGATAAAAAGTTATGGTGAAAAAACAGTTACTTTCTTAACCTAAAAACACTAAAAACGAAACGCTGCTGAAACAAGATCAGCGACATAAGTGTTTCGAAATGTCGGAAGAACAGCCTTGACGGACACTACGACGACCCCATGTTTTTATGAGTCTGCTGGAACGAGTTCTTCAATACCTTTGAAAAGACATTAATTTAGAAAATTTATGAGTGCAACTTTTAATTTTCAGAATTTTTTAAATATAAGGGGTGAACACGTGGTGGGGTAAAACCGCCCTTAAAATTCAGAAATAATTAAGTTAAGGTTCTTGATAAATAGTAAGTATTCTGTAATTTTTTCAAAATTTTTCTATGTTTAGTCAGAAAAATAGCGTGTCATTACAGTTCTTGGTTTTCATAATTTCATTTTCAAAATTTTATAAATAAAAAATATTATATGAAACAATTGTACTTAAATTAAATTTAGTAAGCGTAATTAATCAGCTTTAGGAAAAATTTTTCTAAAAGTTTTTGAACACACAGTTCCTGAGATATAAAATTAATTGTGCTGGCCGGAAGATTGTGAAAACTCCATTTTAACTGTGTTTTCAGTTTACAGGAGAACGGAGCTCAATTCTGACATTTTTTACGTTGTCCCCCCCCCCTAACAACTCCCCCCCCCTCACCGGTAAGCAGAAAACGCTTACCCTTCGAACCCCACCGGATCATTTGGACATAGTTTCAACCCCCTACCCCCAAGTTGATGTTTGGACATAGCCTCTGGGGGATGAAAAATTTCAAATAGCAATAACTCGGTATTTGACGCGTGTATGTACGTGAGATTTTGTATTAGAAATTGTAAGAAGTAGTTATAAGATTGTACTATACATAGACGTTATATACACATAAATAGACCGACTCTATATAGAGTTTTATTTTCATAGTACCGTCGGTACGGTCAGGATAATTAAAAAAGACTCTTGGTAGAGCCAAGCTAGTGACTTATATAAAAATAGTATTAGACCTTAATTATACTTAAGTAAAGAAATATCAGTAGTGATAAGATAAAATTGAAGGTAGAGTCGACTCTACCTAGAGCAACAAATTATAAAAGTAGAGTTTAGTTTGCTTGACATTTAAATTATACATATTTAAAACTTTTACAAATTAATATAGTTAATAGAATCAGGCGTTACTTTGCGGAAATCCATTATAATGAATAAAAGTACACTAATATACACCACTGAAGTCGAGAACACGACACGTGTTTCGCCCCAAAACGAGGCATTATCAAGCGTAATAGACTCTACGACAGACGGCCGCCGAGCACTCGGCGGCCGTCTGTCGTAGAGTCTATTACAGTTAGTCGGAAACACGTGTCGTGTTCTCGACTTCAGTGGTGTATATTATCTAGTGGTGGTATTGTAGTGGTTGGTGGAGGGTACCTGGTGGCGGTTCCTGGTGGCGGTGTTAGTTTGCTTGTGCACGCTACTGAGGGAGGGCGGGTGGTGCACTTCAAAAAACTAGGTAACATACACCATTTTTATATTTTGCATGCGGATCTTAGCAAAGTAACTTACTTTTATTCATTTTACAAATTAGTATTAGACTTGGGTTTATTGACCTTTATATAAAACCAACATGATTCAACGCCAGCCGGAGCAAAAGAGAGCGGACCAAAGGCCGTGTTAGTATCACCTATGGACAACGCAAAGGCAGGACCTTCCAAAATACCGAAGTCTCAAAATGTGATGACCAGCACAGCCCACAAAAGCTATCTACACTACCCCTCCAGGAAAGAAAAACCTCACGCAATTGACGTCAACAAAAACACAACAACTGTCCACCGGGACGGCGACAGTCACGAAAATAAAGCTGCTGAGATTCACAGGAAAGGCCTGGAGAACCTCGGCAAATTCCAAAACCTTAGAAAAGATGTTAGGCTGCAAATAAAAGAGGCTCTGGATCGGCAAAACGAGCTGGCCAAAGCTGTTCCGGTGGCACGAAAATGAGAGGATGAACTGGAGAGGGAGAGTGGAGGAGAAAAAATGGAAAAAATGACACAAACGAGCATACCAGAAAGTGTAAAGAATCAAGAAAGGAATGGGAATAAAGCGAAAAACGAAAGCCAGATATTGGCTAGGATTGAGGAAAATTCAAGACTACTCCTAGAAAATGGACGGAAGATGGAGGAGCTTAAGGAAGCAGTAGAGGCACAGAGAGTGATCCTCGAGAGGGCAGCATACGCGGACGTGGTAGTAGAAAGCCAAAGTAGGAGCAAAAACCCGGAACAGCCGTCTCTGCACTCCGTGGTAATCTCCTCGACGTGTGTAGTGGAAACAGGGGAGGAAGTCTTGGAGAGGGTGAGAAGAGCAGTAGACGCGAAGGATGGGTGGGTGAAGGTAGAGAGAGTAAGAAAGGCCAAGGATAGGAAGATTATTATGGGTTGTAAGACGGAACAGGAGAGAAAGAAAGTGAAAGAACGGCTGGAAGCCGCTGGGGAGGGCCTCATCGTCGAGGAGGTCAAGAATAGAAACCCGCTTTTGATTCTGAGGGACGTATTGAAAGTACACGACGACGCGGAAGTCGTCAGAGCCCTCAGAAATCAGAACCGGGAGGTCTTTGGCAGCCTCGACGGCGAGGACGGTTCCCTAGAAATCAAATATAGACGGAAAGCGAGAAATCCTCACAAGTGCCATATAATCCTTAGTGTTTCGCCCAAGATATGGAGGAGGGCGATTGACGAGAAGAAGTTGCGAATCGACCTCCAAAGGGTTACGGTGGATGACCAATCGCCGCTGGTACAGTGCACCCGATGCTTGGGGTACGGCCACAGCAAGCGGTTCTGTAAGGAGTCTGCTGATTTGTGTAGCCACTGCGGAGGTCTGCACTTAAGAGCGGAGTGTCCAGACAGACTGGTGGGGACCGTACCAGCGTGCAAAAACTGCATAAGAGCGGATATACAGCAGTCTGGTCATAACGCCTTTAGCAGTGAGTGCCCAGTCAGACGAAGGTGGGATGCACTGGCTAGGGCCTCCGTAGCATATTGCTAAGGTGGTCCCACAGAAAACCTACCAGTACAAAATAGTCCAAGCTAATCTGCAGCGTAGCCAACTGGCTACGAATGAACTCCTGATTGAAGCAGAGAAGCGTAAGGTAGCCATAGCACTGCTTCAGGAGCCTTATGTGGGTGGGACACGGAGTGTTAGGAGCTACCGGGGTGTCAGAATATTCCAGAGCTCAGGAACGGGAAATGGGACTGTTAAAGCGGCCATCGCCGTCCTTGACGATGACGTTGACATACACTCGGCGTCAAAAAAATCGCACATCCGAAAAAAATAATTTAAATACTATTTTAACACAACAGGCCAATGGCAATGTTGTGGTTTGAGGGTATCATTCGAAAGGTAATTTCATTAGCTTTCAGGAATTTTAATTGAATTTTACTTTTATAACGAGACGAAAGAGAAATTAAAGAAAAAGACAGGGTATGTACAAATTTGCAAATTAATAATTTAAAAAAAAAACTTAATAAATACAAAAAAAGTTCTTAAAACCTAGTGTTACCCCCCCTTGCCTTGATAACGGCTTCCATGCGATCTTTCATGGACCTTACAAGGATCGCAACAGCCTCTTGGGGTATTTGTTCCCACTCTTCAACTACCGCATCTTGGAGCTCTTGAAGAGTGGCTGGAGCTGGATCTCGAGCTCACACGCGCCGTTTTAGGTCATCCCAGAGATGTTCTATTGGGTTAAGGTCTGGACTTCGTGCTGGCCAATGCATAACAGGGATATCGACCTCCTGTAAATAATCCCGTACAATAGCCGCGGTGTGGCAACGAGCATTATCATGCATTAACATGAATCCATCATCGACATAACCAGCATACGGGACCACATGTTCCTCCAGGATTTCAGTAATGTACCGACCAGCATTTAATGACCCTTGCCCACGGCCACCCCGAGTCCGGGAAACGCACATTCCGTTTTCCCGTCGACGGAAATGCCGCCCCAAAACATACACGAGCCACCCCCGCATTCGACGGATTCTTCGAAGCAGTGTTGTGTGAACCTATCCCCCTGTCTTCTGTAGACCCTTCTACGTCTGTCATTGCAGAAGAGACAAACCCTCGTCTCATCAGAGAAGAGTACGGTCCGCCACTGTTCTAGAGTCCACTCGCAATGATTGCGAGCAAACTCTAGGCGATCTCTGCGATGCTGTGCAGTAAGTTTTGGACCTTTAGCAGGTCTATGGACTGTTAAACTCTTTTCGTGTAACTTCTTCTTATCGTAGAAACACTCACAGATGTTCTCCGAGTTGATCGAAGCTGTTGTTGCAACTCAACAGCATTTGTAAAACGGTTTCGTAAAGATGTCGTAACGATGAAACGGTCATCTCTTTCTGATGTGCACCGTTTTCTTCCAGATCCCGGTTTTCTAACATAACCACCAGTCTGCTGAAAACGTTGGAACACCCGTCGAACTGAAAAACGGGACAGGTTCAACTGTCGAGCAACGTCACACTGCCGCATCCCCGACTACAATAGGGCAATCACTTGAGCGGCTTATTTAGAGCTGGTGTCCATCTCTACTTGTTCTTACTTGGGTTACTTGTTCACGTGTGTTCACTGCAACGTCTAAATTTCGACTGGCCCATATTTCATCCAGATCGACCCTTTTATACCCTTTTTAGGTGGTGTAACCAGCGTCCTTACTAACGAGCATTTGACTGTGTTTATTTTTGACGCTCTATAATGATAAATGTTTTAATGATTTCATGATTTTTTTATTAATAATGTAAAGCTATTCAAATACCCATTTCAAATATACCAATCCCCCTGTCCTATGTCAAGAAAAAGATCAGGGAGGAATCTGTCTGCAAGTGGCAGGACAGATATGAAGCCTCTAACACTGGGTCAGTCACCAAGAAATTCCTCCCGGATGTTGAAAGAGCATACCGGATAGTGAGAAAAACGAAAGTGACGCCCACTCAAGTACAGGTACTGACAGGACACGGTGGCATCGCGGAGTACTTACACCGTTTCAAGCTGAAAGACAGCCCTGGATGTGAGTGTGACGCGGAAGTCAAAGAGTCAGTATGGCACGTTATCTTGGAGTGCCCCCGCTTTCAAACGGCTCGCCTAGACGTTGAATATAAAATAGGAATGAATCTTATTGAATCCGACATTGCAGCTATCATGAACGACGACGAAAAAATACTGCCATTCCTACAATTCGCGGAGTCCGCATTCCGCAAAATCACCACTTACACCCACATACATACACGCAGAAACCACCAGCCGCCGTGACACTGCCGCGGACATCTTGCCGGCCTGTGCAAGAGAAGAGAGCTCCATCCACCGTACAGTAGAGCTCGAACTACTCGAACACGGAGAGCGTGGCAAACCAGGACTAAGAACCAGAGGAGTAGCTCTCTTTATGGACACTAATGTGGAAAGACTCGGAATAAGCTTCTGTGCTGCAATAGGCCGGAATCTCGTAAAGATATCACCCGGCCTCGCAACCTTGCTTAATGGAAGCACATTTAGAACGAGCATGAGGCGCAAAAAATATGACGCGCTGGCAGAGGTAGAAGTCGCCAACCAACTATGTCGTTTAGTAAGATAAAAGAATAAAACGATCTTACTGTTCTCATGGAACCTAGAAAACACCCCATTCGCCCAAGCATGTTCGTTTCTAAATGAGCTCGGAAAGAAAGAAGAGGGAACTATAGTCGCTCCCCGCATTATTAGTGTGGACGCCATGGTGGTTCTACACGACAAAGGCGATACTGCAGACCGCATTGGGTGCGTTAAAGCCTCCTCAAACCACAAGGTAGTCGTATATGAGGACAGAGGCGAAAACCTAAGCTTCCTCATAAAATACGACGCATTAACAGCGAGAGGCCCCATTGACAGCTGGGGTTACCCTATACCCAATCCGGAGACAGTAAGCGGCTCGGAGAGACTGCACTTAAAAACGGCCCGGGAAAGAGCCTTAACTCGGCAACAGACCATCGAAAGCCCGAAATCCAAGAGCATGATCAGTACCTTGCTCGCCACGCTGAGTGCTGCAGCACAAAGCATACCCGCAGTATCAAAAAGAAAGCAATACATCCCAAAACCAAACTACTCAAGAGAGCAAAAGAGGAGCGAAGCGCCTAAAACTAAAATCACTACGGGCAGTGCCGCTCCGCCAAATCGTCGACCTGTAGCAGAACCGAAAGACCACATTATAAACGCCTTCCTCGAGCTCAAAGCACTGAAAAAAGCAACCATAGAAGTAAACCTCACTGCTTGTAGGCATATCCTACAAACTTTTCAACTGGGCAGTGAGGATTTGCTTAAGGTGTTGCTTGGGTAGGCTGAAGCCGCCATTTATGACAACAAAACATCGACAGTCCGTCGAGGTAAAATCAACCACCATATGGCGGCGTACAGTGGAACTGCTGGTTTCGTGGCGCTGAATGAAGAGGAAACGGAACGGATAGGAAAATTGAAATTTAAAACGCCTCAAAATGACCCAATAGTAGTCACTGCCCGGTGCACTAGGGTGATGCTGGACGACAGGATCCTGAATATGGCAGAAGCCATCTCAGAGACTGGAGACGCCGGAGCACCCTGGAACACCTGGGCGGTACCAAAAATTAAATGGGTGAACGGAGTTCCTGGATGCGGCAAAACTTTTGCCCTGCGGAAATCTTCCTTCGGGATTAAATGTGCTCAAGTCTGTATTTAGTTCAGGAGTTGTCGCAGCCGTCACGTAAGTAGCATCTTCTTCTACATCTTTCACAGAAGAGGCTGCGTTGTGCATTAAAACTTGTTTACGAAGTGTTTTGCTGGCTGTAGTACTCTTAAATGACTTAGTTGACAATTTTGATTTTACTGAAGATGTACTAACAGAGCCAGATTTGAACGACGGATGATAAGAGGGGAATCGCAATTACTGAAACCTTCACTGAAATGAATATTGAAGTCCTTAACACAGAGAACACCCCTACCTTCAGTGTATATAGAATGGGCAAGACATGCTCCAGTATAATCGACATCACTGCTTGTTCAGCCTCATTTCTACACAGAATTAAAAACTGGAGAGTAGATGATTCATTCGGCACCCTCTCAAGTCACAGACCCATACTTTTTAATATTGTACTGCAACATAACATTCCCGAACGTATTATTGGCAGTACCCGAAAATATAATTCTGCAAAATCTGACTGGGAAAAATTTACAAGGGTATTAATCAACGAGTTTGAAAAAAGGAATGTAACTAAAGCTAGAATAGAACAAACTAAAGCACCACAGGATATGGACGCCATTATAGATGACTATACAGACAGCATTTTGGAAACAAGCAATAAAACAATACCTTTAATAAGACCTAAACGTACAGTTAAAAGAACAGCATGGTGGAATAAAGAAATACAGGAAATGAAAGAGGAGATGATTAGGCGAAGGCGAAGAATACGTAATGCACACCCCAAAAGACGACAATATGTCATTGATGAATACTTAAGAGCTAGAGAAGAATATAGACGTCGCATAGAAAGGGCAGCAACTATAAGCTGGAAAAATTTCTGTACCAAGGAAGATAAAGAAAACATATGGCAAAGATCATACAGAATACTCAAAGCCTGTTCCTGCAGTAAGGAAGACAAGCTCCTTCAAGACAAAAACGGTGAAATTCTTCCTGAAAAAGATTCAGCGATACTACTAGCAGAAACCTTCTTTCCGTGCGATAGCGCCAGCACTGATACAGACGAGCAGGCTGAACAGAGAACTGTTGTCCAAGATGTTGTAGAAAAATTAAAAAGCAGCACAACGGAAACAATACCATTCACAAAGCAAGAAATAGCACATATTTTTCAAAGTATGAATCCAAAAAAGGCTCCTGGTGGCGACGGACTAACGTCCGACATTTGCCAAAGAGCGTTTGAAGCTAGCCCCGAAATACTGCATACGCTGTCATACGATGTCTCGCACTTGCACACTTCCCAAATAAATGGAAAATAGCGACCATAAAGGTAATACCAAAACCAAATAAAGAGGATTATTCATCGCCAAAAGCCTATAGACCTATAGGATTGTTACCAGTACTGGGAAAAATTCTAGAGAAATTGTTTGTGAACAGAGTACAGTGGCAACTAGGGAATGAAGGAAAAATGAACAGTAGGCAATACGGATTCACTCCACAAAGAAGTACCGAAGATGCAATTTATGACATAATAACCCTTATCAAAGATAGTCTCTCAAAAAAGAAGATCACAGTACTGGTGTCACTTGATATTGAAGGGGCATTTGACAATGCATGGTGGCCTTCAATTATCCACCAGCTTCATACAAAACAAATCGACGAATCTCTCCTAAAACTCATCATTAGTTACTTGTCAAATAGGGAAATTGAACTTAAATACGCTGGAGAAACAGTAAGAAGAAAAACTAATAAAGGCTGCATTCAGGGCTCAACATGTGGCCCCATTCTATGGAATATTCTGTTGGACTCTTTTTTGCAAAAGACGGAAACGTTGAACTCACATGTCCAAGCTTTCGCAGATGACATCCTAATTATAGGAACAGCGGAAACTGGACAGCAATTAGAAAAAGAACTTAACAACACCTTAATAATAATAGCTGAATGGGGAAAGCAGCACAAAATTAAATTCGCTCCACATAAAACACAGTCAATGATCATCACCAAAAAAATCAACTATTGTCTTCCGCGGATACTTATGGAAGACGTAGAACTAATATACTATAATCATCTTAGAGTTCTCGGACTAACAATCGATCGTAATCTTAATTTCAAGCCCCACTTAGATCACATCAGCCGCAAGGCAGTTAACTTGTACAAAATGATCTCGAGAGCAGCAAGAGCACAGTGGGGTTTAAATTCAGATATCATACGTACTCTATATACACCGTAATTTTTACATCGTTCTGGAAACGAAGAAAATTAGTACAGTTTCAGTTACAGAAACGATTGGTAGTATCAGTTTTTAGATTTTAATATATTTTTTTTTTGGTAAATTAAAATTAATCACGTGTTTTTAAAAGAACCGACAACTTGCGGTAGCTCCCGTCTATAGGTAATTACGATCACAGTCGATAGGTCAATGTCCTTTCGAACGCATAAGCGACGAAGTAAAGGCTATCGGAGAAAAAGAGCGTTGAAGATCGTGAATTTTCTGACATTTTTCGACATGGTTAATCCGCCATCTGGCCGGACGTCCAAGATTTTTCAATATTTCCCTTGGATGACATTTACCATACCTACCAAATGAGACTGGGTGGCAGATTTTCATACGCCGTTTCGTACTTTATAAAATTATTACATTATAGGCCCCATGGGTTTTATGCTGGCACATAAAACTGAAGAAGTTTGCGAACAACTTCAATTTAAAAAAATACGTTTAATAAGTACTACGTCAATAATCTACACTGAATAAAAATACTCTATTCGTACCTGGGATAGCCTCTGCCGGACGATACTTATGGCATAACATTATTTACGAAGTTACAAAATAATCTGCGAAATACAGTCCATTTTGCACGACACACACGTACACGGCTTATAAAACTGGCTTCTGGATTTTTTTCAGTTTTAAACACATTCACGATCATAATGCGTAACACCTTACGAATGTATTGTTCATGAGAATAAACCTACAGTCAAATGGTTCTTGTTAGCAACATCGTATACCTGTACCATTGTTAGATATTGTGACGTTAGATAGAATACACTTTACGACTTCTTATCTTCGCGATAATTCAACAACAGAAGCGCGACCAAATGACCTTAGACTTATAGGTGACGACCGACCACATAGACCAACCAACTAAAGCACTGTCACTGTCGCCAACACATGAATTTTTTTACCCTTAAAGACATTAAAAACTCCCTAAACTAAACATTTGAAAAACATAAACTAAGTGTATGTCGGCAGTGTAGACATTTGTCTACTATTTAATTTTTGTATGCCAGTTTTTAAATTAAACAAAAAAGTTGTCGATAGAGCATAACAGTAAAAGTAGTATCAAAACAGTCATCAATGGTTATTATTACAATACAATTACTTAGTATTGAATAATAAATAATTCCATTAGTATAAATCCTAGAAAACAATAATTAAAAAAAATGTAATTAGAATAATAATCATATCACTGATTGTCATTAAAAAATAAATGTACATTGTGTGTGTGTTAATAATATTTCTTCCATTACAATACAATCCTTCTCAGCCTCGCTGTATTTTTTTAAATCATACATTTTATAAACATTTCACATTACATTTATAAAACCATATTTTCTTCCCCATCTGGAAGGAAAACCCCTAAGTTGGCAACACTGAGCACTGCGACGTATAGCGCTGTTGTATATCCCCTCCCGGCCGCCAAGTCGAAACGTCGAAATTTCGAAACGACACAGCCCTAGGGCTGTGTCGTTTCGAAATTATATAATTTAATTAAACATGACACAACATTAAACGAAAACGGTTTTGTGCATCTACGTTAGCTCGAGCGAAAAAGATTTTTTTAGCACGAGCTAACGTAAGCGTAGATGCAGTGCAATAATTGCAACTGCACATTGGGTGGCTCGCTTTACCTAAATATTTCACGAACGTTATCGTATCCGCGTTTTTCAATTATCGTAACGGAAATATGAGTCGAAAGTAAATGTATTCCAACGTAAGGAGCAACTAGCAATTGTATATGATAATGCGGGCCATGCGGTTGTACGTTTATTCTTATGAATATAAAAGTAGTCAGAAGTTAAGCAATATGATAATGGACGTATTCAATATTTAAAAAAAAATGTCATCATCATCATCATATCAGCCTATCACTAGTCCACTGCTGAACATAGGCCTCCCCCTCAGATTGCCACAAGTTTGTAGCTCTCATTTTGGAAGGATTTTGCCATAGTTGCCACGCTTGGTAGGGCTTGGTAGGTGGGTTGGCAACCGCAGTTTATTTATTCAGATGATTCGAAAAAAATATATGGGACGTTAAAGAGATCAAAATAAACTATGAATTTTTTATGTTCGGTCACAGCTTTTACTTTAATATACCCGAACCAATGAATCTTTTGGCAATATTAAAAATAAATTCAGATTAATTAAAGCAGCAGTGATAAAAATTATTATAATAATTAAAAATCTTTTTTGAAACAGCCCTGTTTAAAACATTTTCATTTCACGCGTTGTCCACGATGCTATTGGAGGCGAAATGCAAAAAATAGGTAAATAAGTGACTTAGTCACGTGTGAGCTCTGAACTTTTTAATGTAACTGTGCTTATGTTAATTATTTCTTTTTATTAATCGTATTTTTTCTTCGATGCACTTTTATTTGTGATAATACTTAAATAAAAATAAAAATACTTGTGTATACGGAAGAAGCGCGGAATTTAGTCAATTAAACGGCATATTGTGGATGCTAATAGTGATAAAAGGTGATGTGATACTGTGAGTGTGAATAAATCATTTGAAAGAAACCTTGCGAAAACGTGCTCGTTTATGTTTACAACCAAACAGAAAGCAGTTTGCACAGTTATTACAATTCAGGTATGCACTTAACTAAATATTTATTTTGTTAATTTCAATTCCAATCACTTGTAAATAGTGTAAATGGTTTATTACAATTTTTAATTACGCATAAAATAATTAACCGATATTATTACTAAAATTCTACCTAACGTTTTTACCAAAAACCACTGTTTCGATAGCTAGAATAATTTTATTTGATAAAAATAAAATAATGAAATAATATTTTATTATTAAAAATTATCTGAATATTTGTTTTATTTTTGGAGTTTACTCCATAGGAATCGATTTCATTTAAAGTGAAATGAATACGCTTATAACGAAAAATTAATTAACGTAAGCGCCATCTTAGCAAACTATTTCAAAACTTTTCGTAACATAATAATATACTCGTACGTATCTGACAAGATTCAATGTAGAATGAATATACATGTAGAGGAGCCAATATTTTTTGCATGGGCATTGAGATCACTGTAAACTTAAACAGAAGTATGTTGTCTAGACCTAACTAGTGGCATAAATAGTTATATTTAGTCCAACCAGAATGTTGCAATATACTGCAACAGTGCCATCTACAAGCGGATCCGTGAACAGTCAAATAACTATAATATTTATAAATATTGTAAATTTGCAAATTCATAACTTAATAATTTGTTAAAATATTGTTATTTTGTTAATGATATCATGAATGTTTTATTATTAATAAACAGAGGAATATCTGTTTTACTTTTCATGGATAATTAAACAAAAATAACGTTTTAATAATTCGCCATTTTATTTTATTTAGTGCAGTTTTGAAAGTAAGTTTTCTGATTATTTAGAACGAGTAAATGCGTAAATGACATTATTGGTACAGACAGTAAAAAATTTATTGTAAAAATAATAATTTAATTTGTATTACGATCAATTAATAGGACTAATTGCTCTCAACACTCTCTTAAACACTCGCGGGGCTTGTCGTCAGACTAGGCCGGTATAAACCGGTTTGTTTCTTCTCATGTAAAATCGCAATTTAAAATTATTAACAAAGAATAGTTGAAATGTTCTTCTTTAATTTAGAAACCAATTTCAATATTGAAGATAGACGAGCGTATACACTACTGATCTTGCTAAAAGCAATTTTTTTATTATGAGTTCTCTGTATTAAGATACGATTCTTTTTGAAATAAAAACAGATCTAATTTTTTTTAAACATTTAAAGTTTATAGTTTATCTTCGCTTTCAGAACAATAAAGAAAGCACGGGATTTATTTTCGCGTGGTCTAGTGGTTAGCGTACCTGACTTCTGCGCCGCGGGTCTTGGGTTCGAATCCCAGCGGGTGGCAACATTTGTGCAAAACACAAATTGTTGGTTTTCGGGAATGGTTGTATTGTGTACAAATTTCGAAAGTTTGTTAAATGAAATTATTTGTACCAGATAAATATTTATAGTACGTAGATATTTTATTTATTTTTTAATTTAAAAAAAGTGTTTCTCCAAGGTACCTATAGTTTAAATTTTGTTACACCTTTTATAAAAAAAAAAACTACGGTAGATTTGAAATGCCATAGATCTAATTATTTTTACAAAGTGTTGAATAACGTAGCACAGTAAGTCGCATATCAAGATTCCAGAGGCACTTTAACATCAGTGTTTTACAGACGAGGCCAATACGGATTGTAAAATATGCTTACCTTTTTTGAGAATACATAATATTATTCTTAAAATTTGATTTAACTTTTTTATTTCACATTGATTATTTAACATTTTCATATGTTTCTTGCCCGCTGGTCTCGTGACGTTCGGACTTGTTACATAGTTCTTTCTTTTTCTCTTTCTGTCTAAGTACCTATTTTGCGTACTTTTCGCGTCATATTAAACGTCTCGCCGAACTCGTTTCTCACATTCAAAACGTCGCACTGAATTTGACCTTGGATGTTCAGCGTGTTGTCGCTCTTGTGTTACGGAATTTTCGTAAAGAAAATAAGTCTGTAGTGTATTAAAGTAGGAGAACTAATGTTACAAATTTAGGCTGTTACATGTAACATGAAAGTAAAAACTTACACAAAATGTAAAAGATAATGTAATAAACACTTTTGTGTATCGAGTAAGGTTGACATAATTGAAGCAATTGCTCATACAGGGTAGTGTAAATTATTTTTACCTTGTGAAAAACGAAACTGCTAGGTTTTCCAAACAGTTCCATGTTTTTGGGCGGTTATGTGGACGCCGAGGATAAGTGATTGGCTTATGGGTTGCGGGTTCGATTCCCGCAAATCTAAATGTATTTAATTATTAATAACTTACCAATTTAGTTCTCAATAAATATTTATGATAAAACGTACGCAGAAAGGTATATCGTGTCCGACCCGAGCGATGTGTTAGTGTAGGTATCAGCTGATTCGGATATGGATGCGAGGGTGTATCACCGGAACCGCACCCTCCGCCAGAGCGGTGGCAGCGAGCCAGATGAGGCGCTCGAGTCCATCAAACGGCAGGAACGACAGAGCGCATTGGCGACGTGGCGTGCACGGCTCCGCGAGGAGCAATATGCACGCAAACGCGTCGTCAGTGCAGTCCTGCCGGTCTTCGAGGCCTGGATGCAGCGACGAGGAGGAAGACTCACCTACCGTCTCACACAGATAATTACCGGGCACGGCTGCTTCGGTGATTATCTGTGTAAGATCGGACGCGAGGCGAAGGCGAACTGCTTCCACTGCGGTGGAAGGGACCAGGACTCCGCATCCCACACTCTTTCGGTGTGCCCAGCATGGGAGTCGGAGCGGAGTATCCTGGTCAGCCATATCGGGCGGAACCTCTCCCTGCCTGCAGTAGTGTCGGCTATGCTGAGCGGGGACACGGCGTGGAGGGCCGTAGCCAATTTCTGTGAGACCGTGATGGTCCAGAAGGAGGCTGCCGAGAGGGATCGAGAGAGGACCGATCCCTCTCGGAGACGACGACGCCGCCGAGGCATCGGCGGGCCTCGTCACGGCCCTCCCATCAGAAACGGTGATCCCCTACCGGAAACGGGGCCTTCTGGATCACGGGCAATCGGGGTAGGGGACCCGAACGCCCAGTAAAGCGACCCCGAGGAGGACGATGACTCGAAGTGGTCTTGAGTCATCGTGACAGCACCGAGAGAGTGCTGGGGGCAGTGAGTACTGCCCCCGGGTTGGGCTAAAATTGTAGCAAAGCGATGGAGGGGTCACGGTTGCGTTCCGAACGGAGATCCCGTGACTCCTCCGAAGCGCTGATGGAGGCCACCGTGGGGTTTTAGTCGGTAAGAGTCCGACATAACCCGGCTGCCCCCCTGGCCAGTCGGGTATCCATGCAGGATTTCCCCACGAAAAGAAAATCAGCTGATTCGCACGGGCTATTGAACTCGGCCGGTGCGTGTGCGGTCCCACTAGAACACTGCGACAGTACTAAGCTTATATTCGAAAAACTGTAGGTCAACTTTTATTTTTTATCCATGTAATTAAACACAGTTATATTCATTTTCAGTATGATTAAACTTCAGTAATCGATTCTACTATTGATTCTGTCTCGGTATTTTCTTCTTCCAGAACGGCTTAAAAATTACGGTGTATAGCCGTTATTGAGCCAACAATTCTTTATGCTGCAAGCTGCTGGGCAAAATCTACAACAAAAAAGGGCGTAGTAAGTATATTAAACAGATCGACCCGCATCTTCGCAATACGCATTTGTAAGGGCCATAAAACCAACTCTTTGATCTCGAGTTCTCTTCTAGCCCAAATAATCCCGTTAGTATTGCGAGCTGAAGAAAATGCTGAGCTATATGCAATAAAACGTGGCAAGCCTATTGATGAACTACCAGGAAGAAAGCTTGAAATGAGGATAAGCCCGTATGACCTTCCTCATCCTGCAGAAAGACTTAAAAGAGAATATAAACTAATAAACAGCGTAGATGACTTGGAGGCTATAGGTAATGACGGGTTAAAAATTTATACCGATGGCAGCAAATTAGAAAACAAGGTTGGAGCAGCAGCCACTATCTGGGACAACGGAAGAGAGGTGAAAAAAATTAGTTTCCGTCTTGAAAGTTACTGCAGTGTCTTTCAGGCAGAATTAGCCGCGATACTTAGAGCATTAGAAAATGTTAACGATTCCAAGAAACATCGTAAAGCCAATGTCTTAAGCGACTCACGATCGGCTCTGGATAGTATATGATAGTATATATATATATTCATCTTTACATCCACTAGTAACCTTAATACAAGAAAAACTCTTAGAAATAGAAAGCAAAAATGGCAATGTTGAGCTTTACTGGATAAAGGCGCATAGTGGTATACCAGGGAACGAACGTGCTGATGACCTAGCTAAAAATGCCGCGATCAAAAATAAACAAAGTACATTTTATGACAAATTCCCCTTGTCATACGCCAGACGCCTCACTAGATTAAGAACCATTGCGAAATGGCAACAAATGTACAACGAATCTACGACGGGAGCGGTAACGAAGATCTTTTTTCCAAACGTAACAACAGCATACAAAACGTTAAAACATATTAAAATGACAAATATAGTAACTCAGTTGTTTACAAGCCATGGCGGAAACAGGGCATACCTGTTTAGGTTCAAGCTAACGGTATCTCCGACTTGCACTTGTGACGAAGATACTACCCAAACATTAGAATACATCATAACTAAATGTCCAAAGTTCGGTAAAAGGAGATTCGAGTGCGAATGCAGTATGGATATGTCCATTAATAGAGAAACCTTGGCAACCATTATAGAAGATAATGATCGCCGATTAATATTTATGAAATTTGCAGTTCACGCACTTCTATTAATTAACAAAGAGAATGGCAGCAACATTGTACAGCTAGAAATTTAAACGAAAACAAAAAAAGGGAGAAACAACAAAAAAAAAGGGGGGAAACCCAAGAAAACCCGCAAGAAAAGTACTGCATCAAAAGTAGTAGTAACTAAAGTATAATAATGTAAAAAAAAAAACCTAACCTAACCTAACCTAACCGAACGAAATTCATGTCATACAACCACCCTCTTAGACAATAACCTTCATCTTTCACATTAATTAAGTAGTATTAATTGTTATCTATAGTTCTATAAGCGATTCGAGGCCGATTTGTGCCATTTTCCTGTATAAATTTGCATTTTCTAGTTTTAGACTTTCGGAATTTTAATACATTTTCGATTTCGTCCAAATCTTCGATTTATTCGTCGATTTTGCTCTCATTAGGTCCGCCCCGCATCAGAAACGTCATGCCCAGCGAAACCTAAACCTATGAAACCTATGAAAATTAGACAGTGTCATCACAGAAACGAAGCACCAAAATGTACAAATTGTGCTGCAAGTGCACTAGATAGAGCCAAGGATTGCGCCCATCCAGCATACAGAGGACAAGCCACCTTCCAAGAATGCTTACAAGCTGCAGTAAAACAGGGTATATCAATCCTACTCCTTCAGGAACCCTATGTTCCACCATCACCGAGTCGTGCAAAAAAAAGTCTGTGAAAGATTAAAAATTAATTTAAAAAAAAATTCCTTACCCAACAGTTAGCTTCCAAAAATTGTGATCCCGATCTTAAATCATAGGTAAACATAGACTTAAAATTAGTTTTCTTAATTAAATTTGCGCTTTTAGATTTCTTACGTAGTTTGACTTACGTAAAATTAAAAAAATATTCGACTTCTTCAAAATTGAAGATTTTTAACTTTTTTTTTACTCCATCTTGTCCGTCCCGCTCCAGAACCGTCGTCCAGCGTGAAATCTGAAAAATATAACAGCTATTTAACTAAAAAATTGCCCTCCTCACCCACCCAGTCCTCCTCACCCACCCAGTCCTCTTTACTTATGTAGAAAACGACTATTAATTCCGCAAGAAGAAAATTTTCAGTTACGTCGCCGGGAGTACTATGTATAAAACGACGGTATAAATAGTTTAAAAATTAAACGCCACAAAATCTGTAACAGTAGTTTTATTAAAAAAAAACAACTCTGGTTAAGCGTTTTTTAAGAAAACAATTTGCAATCAACTTTTATATAATTTGTTATATTTTTTTAATCCACCTCCCACCTACCTCCCACCTACCTCTTTCGTACCGAGGTGTCGTAAACGTATTGTACGGAATACGTGACTAAGTTATTGTACGAACAGCCTTTATTCGTGTAGAATAATACCATAATATGCAATGCTGTGACTATACTGCTCGTGAAAACGCAATGTGGAGTAAGATTTTATTTTTGATCATGGCTCTCGGCGTCTGGTAACGTCAGAAAAGGAAGCGTCTGGTAATTACGAAGAATCCTCTTCTTTGGAGACAAGTTGTTCGTGTTTACTGATGGTGGGATTTCTATATTTCTAGGTTAGTAAGTGTATAAGCTACAATTTTATTTATAAAACTACCGCCCACAAGGTGGAGCTGGTAGTAGTAATTTAATATAAGTTTAAAAAAAGTGATTGATCTATTTGTTGAAAGATGGCAGTGTCGTCGAAATAAATCGTGCTATCGTTGTGTTAGTGGCAAATAGATATGTGTGAAGTACATTTATTAAAATATAACCTCGGTCTAATATCACTTGTTGTTTTATTTCAACGCATCCAAAGGTCTCAGTGCCTATAGTATAGTGTTAGACTGAATATTTGAAAAAAAAATCGCACACTTGCAAAAATTCGGGTATAGGTTCTCCGTCTTCACCTTTTTCAATAAATTATTCTAAATTAACTCCCATAGAATAAGATAATATGTAAAAATAATAAAAGGATATCAAGTATAGTAAATAAGTAAAACTAGACACAAGGAATCTATATGAATTAGTAACTGATTTAGTTAAAATAGTAAGTAATAAAGATAAAAGTAGCAAATGAGAGATATAAAGAAAGAGTATTTGTACCAGTGGAGAGACATTAACAACTTAAAAACCACGTGGTGACTAAAATCGGAACCAAAAAAACACTGCGGCTGAATTTGAGGGACAATCGTTATAACTTACATTTACGTCAACCTACCCACATACCCAGTCTGTTGCACGAAGGTCGGAACTGTAATTTAGACGTTAAATAAAAAAAATTGGTTCTTTTTCCGTTAACTATTGCAACAGATTTTAAGCGAGGATGTATATTTTTTATAACATAATTAGTTGCACTTGTTCTTCATGTAACACGTTTACACAATTTTATCTATTTACTATTTCAGAATAATTATTTTTTTCATGAAAACGTTCTCCCAAGTGGTCTCTCTCAGAAGGTTGCGGACATAATTTATGTCTGCTAATTTTAGAGAAATTTAGCTTACCGAAATAGCATTTACAGTAAAGCGGTTTTCGGCACAATAACGAGCAGTATTATACTAACTATTTAACGTTTCTGCTGGATGAAGCAAGTACCTCGTCACCAATATTTAGTAAATCAGAGTCAAGTCTGCTCCGCATTACAACCCAGATACGACAAGCAAAAAAAAACCGCCAAACTGCAAGATGAACTTAGAGCCATTTTTGAGGCCAAAGACACGGCTGATTCAGATGTGGACAGTGGGGATACTAATGCCTCTCTCGACGCTTCAACGCGCTCGATCTGTTGCCAATCAGGGCCATTACTAGGGTTTATAATTTAAGTTTATTATATATTCATTGTTACTTAATAACATGCAGACATTTAATAACCAATGTAGTTTTTACTTGTTAAGACTGCGTTCTAGGAAGGCGGTATACTTATGCTAAAATTAAAACTAATAAAAAATAAATATGTGCTTTCAGACAATATAATCAGTTAGGTGGAATCTGAAACAGTTATTTATATTACCTTCTTTTGCTTTACTTTGTATCTATGACCTGTTGTAATGACCATTATGAATATCAGAGTGGTAAATTAATACCAACATAGACTACAGTATATTTAATACGCGTGCTATGATTTTTTTAAGGAGAGAGCTCGGCTTCTAAACTACGGCTCTGGGACTCTAGGGGTAGCTAATAAAATAGTATTTGAGTGCCGTCTATTGCTTCCTCCTTTTCTTGTTAAGATTCATACTTTTGCTATAAATAAAAGAGACAGGGTAATCAACTAACGACTTAACACACACTCCTAAGATAACGCATTAAATATTAAAATTATAAAATATCAAATATCGAGGCACGTTGATTAAGACAAAGTCTCCTACATTTTTCTAATCTTTATTAAAAAAAACACAAAACAGGGGAAATAGCAGTTCTTTCGCCTGTTTCTTCTGTATTAAAGAAACCCATTAAGAAACGGTGGTAGATTGTAGAAACAATAGATTGGATTAACAAAAAATATCTTATAGAATTACATTCTTCAAATTTTGGATTTTTATAACTGGTAAATAAAAAAAAATATAATAACCATATACTTAGTACTTTTATTGCTTACTTTGTTCTTTATTTTTTACATCTGGATAATTATAGTTGTATGATTACTAAAACTACTTAAAAAAACTCTTGAAAAAAATCATTTCTTTACGTATTGTCTACAACAATATATTTAAGATAATTCTTAAATATATTAATACAATTCTTCACATTAATATTAATTCCTAACTGTTGGAATGTTGAATCAAATACTTTGTATTTAAGCAATGATTGCTCTTTTAATACTATGGTAACTATTACATTTTGTGAAATAACACAAAAATAAATATATAATACATGCACTTATGTACAAAAAATTAGGCTTAATCGTTTAGCATCTAATATATCTAACAAGCTATATTACATTGTACGTGCTAACAGAGGACAAGCATGTTAAGTGTTTAATAGAACATTCAATGTGGAATTCAGAATAATACTTTATGAAAACGAAAGTGAAGATCTAACTCCTTGTAAGATATTCCGTAGCAATGTTCTTCCAGTCTGTGTCGTCTCCGTCAGGGTTTGGCTTGCTCTTTCTGATCTTCCTGAGCAGTTCCCAGCCGTTTGCTTTCTCAGAGGAAGAGACGTAGGTGTTGTTAGGATCTTGCTCCAAGGTGTACGCGCCTAAGATTAGACTTTGGACCAGTCTAGCCGATATTAAGATCTGCGGAAATAATTTTTAATACTTAATATTAAATTAAAAAAGGAACTGTTAACTGTCAAAAAGTGTTAGTAATTGATATAACATAACGATGTCTGTTCATATAAAATATTAAAAGGTGTGTATAATATAAAATATATATTTTATAAGATAAAATTGTTGATATAATAAAAATGTTATAAAAGTGCAGTATAAAAATTTATTATGTGATTTTTCAATCTGTTAGATCACAGTTTTTTGAGCTCTTCAACTGCGGCCCTTCATTTCTTGCGGTGAAATAGCATTATTACCAAACTTCACTCATGGTAATTTATTGTATATGCAGCAGTAGGAAAAAGATACCAATTGGGGTTTCCGATTTCTTGACATTTTATTTTCTGGGACACGAGATTTCTCGACTAGGAATTGTGACGACCGCGTGGCCTAGTGGTAGAGTACCTGATTTCTACGCCGCCGTCTTGTTGGTTTTCGGGTCTGGATTCCTACTGAGGGGCATTTAAAAAAAAGGAGATGAAGGAATTCCCGGGAATTCTCGAGTTTTGGAGTTAATTTATAAACTAGCGTTTAACTACGATCCCACCTGATGGTAAGTGGCGATGTAGTTTTTAATGGTTAACACACTAGCTCAGAAAAAGGCTATTCACTCTTTTCTTGAAAGACACCCAGATTGTAATCGGACGGGAAGACTCTACTTCTACGGTAAATCCAAGGTTCTACAAGCGGTACGAAGAAGACACTTTCACAATTTTACCTTCTGATAAAGTTACTGCATTTTTAGATCACCTTAACTCCATAAATTATAAAATTCAATTTACAATTGAGTTAGAGACAAATAACTTAAAGCTTTTTCCATGTTCTAGTAATTCGGAATTCTAATAACACCCTGAGTTTTTCTCGTCTCGAATGAGGGCAGATTTCCCTGGAAATCTCGCTTCAAGAAGTCTCGGCCAGAAACCCTAATACCAACCTTAAGCAGCCTATATTCATCATCGGGCAGTCTCCTGTTGACCGTGTATCCGGCGAGCACGATGCCTCCGGCGCGAGGGTCTCCCGTCAATAGCATAATGTAGGTCATGCTGATGGCCAGCTCGAACACATAGTATGAGTACTGGATGTCGCCGAAGTCTATGATGCCAGTCACACGGTACTCAGTTTTGCTGTGAACATTTTAAAAAATTTGTAAAGGACTTCGAAAAAAAAAGGTTCGCAAGTCAACTGCGTTTTTTGTGTACTACCTGAGATTTTTGGATCGGATGGATAATTTTCTTCGTTTTCTTTATTGAATAAAGTGACGAAACAAAACGTACACCTGATGGTAAGTGCAACGTCTGCCCATAACAAATGCTGTGTCAATCAGAAAATTTCTGCGTGACACCACACTGCGCCCAGCACCCTGAAATACTAGTTCTTAAGTCTCATATGCCCAGTGATTACACTAGCTCTGTGCCTTTCTGTTTCACGGCAGAATAACAAGCCCTGGGGTGGTACCTACCTAGACGGATACCTGCATAGAAACTCTACCACCATCTACTTGACTACTGCGCGGAAGTCGAGTTTATGATGATAAAAATATTCAGAGGTCAACCTATATTCAGGACTAAATATTACCAATTAGTCTTAAAAAATTAAAAGTTATTAAATGTATAATTAATTAACGATAATAAAATATGAATTTAAATAAAAATAGTTTTAGTATAGTTAAGTAAAAATTAAGATGGTCAACATATGTTGTCTGCATAATTCTTATTTATGTTATAAAAAGCTAATGCATACCTTTCGCTTCCGCACATGCTATTATTCAAATGGAAAATAAACAAGCAGTCGAAAGTATAACAGTTTAGGAACAACAAAAAGCAGTTCATATTTATCCGAAATCCAGTTTCCATAGGTGTAGTAAGCCAAGGTAAGCTATATTTTTCCATATACTCACACCCGGCTTACCTCAATACTATTCCATTAAGAATTTCTCTGCAAACTCTCAGAATCGACTTGCTCATTTGCCTACGTCAAAAAATAGTTCTGGTTATTTTGAGACATGATAGACCCCTCAAATTAAAACGTCAAGTAAAATGTTGGAACATAATTACTAATAATTCAGATGATACTGTCTGTTACAGTTAAATTGTAACTATAATTAAAACTATTTCTATAATTACTATTTTACACTAACTTGAGAAAAAACTATTCTATATTAACTTGAAAACAAAAACTATCCTAAAATTAATTAAACTACTAACGATTAGGTGGCAAGAATAAAAGCAAAGAAATAGCAAGAACTTAACAATAACAAATACAATAATAATCCTAACAAACAATAACCTAAAATACATTTCGTCAATCTATTACAAACGGTAATTTACAATTCATTTACTTATATTCTATTCCTTTTGTGTCTTTCCTACTTTCTCTTCATTTCTTCTTTTATTCTTTTTTCTTACTTTTTTTCATGCGGTGTGATAAATTCAATAGAAATAAAAACTAAACTGATACTAGGGTTACTATCCTAATAACCCTAGTAGATAGTATGTGCACCTTATCATCCTCATCATGTAAATAGACGCAGTAGTTTTAAGTTAAATCTGATTGAAAATAGAACAATATTTTTTCAAAGACAGATTTTATCAAGTCATATATCAAACGAACATATAACAAAAAACCAATTTTTGAAAATTAAGAATCTGATAATCGAAGATAAATACGCCTGTTTTGTTTGTTTGTGCTTTATATATTTAATCATATTAAAAAATTTATCGGTAATAATAATGATAATTCACGCTAATAATAAAAACAAACTAATGAAGAAAAGTAAGTTACTTTGCTAAGATCCGCATGCAAAAACATTTTTGCATGCGGATCTTAGCAAAGTAACTTACTTTTCTTCATTATAATGGATTTCCGCAAAGTAACGCCTGATTCTATTAACTATAAAAACAAACTGATGGGACGTGGGGTATAAGTGTGTAAATCAAATTTAAATTTAATGTTTATTTAGATATTTGCTTATTTGGGTTATTTAATGCGTCATATTTTAATCTGCCATCGCTTAGGAGTACGTACGTACGTCTTCATATATGAAGAGAAACGCTGCGAAAAACTCAACAACCAATTTTTCAAATATAGAATGGTTGTCGCTTATTGTGATTAATTTATTTATGTCTGGTCTTTGTTCGGTTACTTAACGAAATTAGATTTGAAATTAGAAATGTATTATAAGGTAGTAGCAATAAAATGTGTTTAATCTTTGTAAATAAGAAAGCCTAATTTAAATAAATGCTTCGGAAAGCAAAAGTCCTTAACATAAGCTTCAACTAGACACAATTTGTAGCCGATAAACGCGACGGTCAGACTGAAGAAGTACAGCACTCTCGCATAATGCCAGAGTAAAGATCGCTTCCATTTTTTTGGAGAGGACAAAGATATATTCTACCATAGTCTTCTGGGTCACCCCACAGGACTATGGCAGAATATCTCTTTGATACAGGCACAGATACAGGTGTCTTCGGACACAGTAACCACTTACCAGTTGTAGGAGGTGTATTTTTTTATTTTGACACTCTTACTGCAATAAAAAGACAGCTTTCGCCACTAGTTATTTGTCACCTAATTTTCATCATCTTTATAATTTTAGCAGTCACAGCTTACTGCCAAACATCCTCCTGCGCAGAAAACTCTCCGCAATAAATTGCCACAAAAGGATACTGCGGCTGCCCTGTCCTAATTAGTCTCCGTAGTCAACTCTTGCGATACTCCCCATGACGAGATGCGATAGATTGTCTTATGCAGCTGAATGACAAAAATTACTATCTATCATAATGTAATAATTTCGAATACACATTCGGATTCGAGACATTATAATGAAATTTTTGACTTTAATACAATAATAATTACATTTGGATAAAAGTAGATTTTACTGATTTTATCGCGTTTACTTTTTACTTTGTATAATCCAACATTTCGTGCGCTTTGCAACACCCATCGTTACAGGGGACTAAGGTATAGAAGTACTGATGTCATAGATAACCCGGAGTACCTTTACATAGGGCAAACAAAAAGATCAATAAAAACCCGCGTAAAAGAACATAGCATAGCTGACGTGAAGCATCGTCGCTCTAGGAAGTCTGCAGTCTATGACCACGTTCTGGACTAGTCCAACCATTACATCAGATTTGATAAACCACAAATCGCAAAAGAACAAAGATTCCTACTAAGGATGATTCGCGAGGCTATTGAAATTTAACAAAGTCCTAATTTCAATAGATTAGTTGGTTGGGTGCTACCACCGGCTTGGGATCGTATCTATACAAATAAATAAAATTGAAGTGTCTGTTTGTAATAACAAAATAACAGCTTCTTTGTTCCGGCTAATCTTGTAAACGGCGTGACCGATTTTGACGGGACTTTCACTTACAGATAGTTGATACGAGTATTATAGCGGATAACTTAGGCTACTTTAATTTAAAAAATAATAAGGGTTCTGCGGAAAAAAATAAAACCTCTAAATCCGATTCAAATAGGGAAGTATATATGTGTATCATCGCACGACCCGACTCCACTGCAAGACTTCAAGACAAGACCAAAAATAATAATTAAAAGCTGAAGGTACTGCGGGTTAAATATGACATCAAGACGTCTGTCACCTTAATCTTCCCGTGACCATGGGTGCTGCGAAACGCTCTAAACGTCGAGTTATAAAAAGTAAGCTCGGATAAAACCCTAAGAACATTTGGACTTAAACTCTAGTTAACAAGTTGTTCTCTTTCCAAAGGTCTGTGATGCTTCTTGTAGAAACCAGATCATCAATGTATACGTAAAGTGCAGCTAGCGTTTCCTGTGTAGTTATTAACAACTTACCTTCCTCCGGGCTTGAGACCGACAATTATGTTCATTTCATTTACGTCCCCGTGGATGACTCCTTTCTCCAGCTCATCGAGGCGAGGCACCACCGCGTATTTGAACTCTTCTATTACCTACAGTTAAAATTGGATCTTAAGAAATTAACATTGCTTCTTTAGCATTTTTCAAATTGACCAATTTCTTTATTTTTATCAGCATATTGAAAACATTATTAGCTACCGGTCATTTACCTCTTCAGCCAGGTCGCGTTTCTCGGAGTCTTTTATGACGAATTTGAACTTCTCTAGCTCCGGAACCTTGCTAAGCATCCAGATATGCTCACGTTCCACCAGACCCGAGTGGTTGAAATTCTGAAAGTGATTCCTAGGTTAATAAAAGATTTTTTGATGTGTTGGATCAAATGAAGTCTTTAATCACAAACCCCATTACACATAATATGCTCCTTTTTATATAATATGTTCATTGAAATCAAATGAAATCAAAATTCTTATTTTATCAACGAAGGAAATATGGTATAATAGCAGAACTCTTGTCTATTATAAATTTTGTCATAGGTCGCTATCTGTGGTGTATATTGGAAAATACTACTTTTTTTAATGGGTTATCGAAGTTTTGTCTGAATAAAAAATACAAATACACTATAAATTCCCCGTTTAGTTGCTTTTAATTAAGGTTTTATAGACCATAATTTTCGTTCTCTTAAATTTATAATATATTTAAGTGTGTACTTCACTTAGATTTTTTTAAAAACATGTAAACAATGCAAAAGTCATCGCGAACGAACTCACAAAATAGCAAAGAACTAGAGCTATTAATCAATTCGTTTATCCGACATATTCCCCATTCCTCTAACGAAAGTTCCCTTCTAACGCGCGAGGCCGTAACGCACACATTTATTTATGTGTGATGATGACACATTATGATTGATAGTGTATGGGTTAAAAAGTTAAAAATAACACTAAAATGTAATGTAACAAGCGAACTCTCAACCGCATTATTTTTAAGTCAAATTCGTCATGTTAGAATACAAAACGTTGTTATAGTTATATCGGGCCGGGCAACCAAGCCGCGTCACCTTGAGCGGCTCTGCTCATCTGCTTCATTGTTGCAATAATGAGTGTGACAGGTTATTGCCTGGCCACGGTTATTTATAGTACATACTATATACATATGTGAAGTTATATTACATTTATATTTCGTATATGTTAGTTGCTATCTATTAAAAAAAGTAATGTAACAGTCTATAAATGTCCCACTGCTGAGTTCAGTAATTTCGAAGAGGGTATCAATATTTTATTCCTTAGATATGCTGGTTTCCTCATGACGAGCACATGGTAAATCAGGATTTAAAACTGCAGAATTATTCTACTACTCCGTATCGCCCCGCTGTTGTCGTAAGAATTGTCTTCGGGAAATGCCTAATTTCATGGCTAAAAACGGCTTTCAGAGTAACCAGCTTAAAAATACACAGATCGATGACTGACGGACGACGATTAATTGCAATTTCCAATGCTCATTTACCACGTGCCGCCGACAGGTGTCTGGCAGAGTAGAAGAGCACCTACCTCTTTCCTACCGAGGTGTCGTAAGTAAAGTAATATGGAAAAAGGCGTGACTATATGTATTTATGTATTTACCGCGTGCTCAGCTGCAAAAGACGTCGTGAGGAAACCGACTTGTCTAAGAAATAAAAGAAACGTCGACCTGTCCGCCGACTTGAGCAGTGTGGTTGACTCTTTCTAGCCCCAAAATCGTCAAATTCATAGGCTGTTATTTTACATTTTTACTTATTTTGTTAAATTCCAAGCTTTTTTATAAAGTGAATAAAAGTCAGTTAATATCATGTTAATAATCTCTTGGTTGATTTTGACACATATCTTCCGGCTATCACCGGAGATAGATAAACATATTTTATCTGAGTTGAAGAGCGTGGCTAGTGTCGAATATTTATCTACTTTTTCCATTAAAACATGTTATTGACAAAATATTGTACGCAATGTCAAGGGCAGACCTCACATTCTTAAGATTAACCCGTATTGGATATTAATGTACCAACCATACTTGAGATGGCCTGACAGTGACGGTGCTATTGATGGAGAAACCCACGTGGCATCGCATATTTACTGGTGGTAGGATTCCTATGTAGTAATCCGTCTAGGTAGGTACCACCCCAGGGCCAGTTATTCTGCCGTGAATCAGTAGTGTGCAACCATTACTGTGTTTTGGTTTGAAGGGCACTGTGAGCTAGCGTAATCACTGGGCATATGAGACTTAAGAACTAAGAATCTCACTGATGTCTCAGGGTGATGGGCACTGTGAGGTGTCACACAGAAATGATCTGGGTGACACTGCATTTGTTATGGGCAGACGTTGCACTTATCATCAGGTGAACGTTTTGCTCGTTTCATCACTTTATACAATAAAAAACGAAAAAAAAAGAACACCGGCCCGCCGCAGCAACGAGGCGTATGAAACCTTGACGTTCAATAGTTAAATTATTACGGCCAGCATGGCATAGTGGTCAAAGTACTAGACGGCTACACGGGTCCTGGTTTCGAATTCCAGCCGGAGCCAACGTTTGTGCTAAAACACAAATAGTTGGTTTTCGAGTCCGCTTGTTTTGTGATATATACACGGGGACCCGTGTTTCTGACACCGCATCCTAGCCTTCTCCTATCTTGTCGCTTTAATATCAGGCGCGGTTTGGGTGGGACGAGTGAGTGCCCCTATGTTTGCGCGTACACTTGTGGCACTATAATATCTCCTGCGCAGTTGATGGCTCTCGACAATATTCGAAAGTTGCCGCCGTGGTCGAAATCTGAATTTTGTACTTTTCTTTTGTGTTTGAATTGTGGTAGTAACCTTTAATTAAGAATACATGTTTGGTCTCATATGTTTAACTAATTATTTTTATAACTTTTTTAGTTATAATTCTTGTTGGTTATAAAATAAAAAATAAAAACTAGAAACTAAGGCAGAGCCAAACAAAATTACCTGCAGCTTGTTGTCCAGATTGGCCACGAACTCGCCGAGCTGGTAGAACAGCGCCTCGGACCTCGGCACGTCCTTCAGCAGCTCCCCGGGCACGTACTCCAGCAGGCGCACGGCGTGCTGCTTGCCGCCGATGCTCTCCAGAGAGTGCAGGTGACCGAACACGTTGCGGACCGGTTTCGGACACGTCACCGAGCGAGTGACTGCAAATATGGTCGAGGGTCACGTCGGTTACTTTGATAAACGAGCCCAAAAGTCACCTGATGGTAATTGTTCAATATAGTATATAGGCACCAACATCCATTCTCGGTGAGAACTCACGATGTAGTTACGTCACCACTGAATACAAAACGTAATGCACCTTTGCCGGTAATTGATTAATTATATATTGTTTATCGAATTGAAATAGTTGTCATGCATTTTTTGTTTTGATTTATATAGTACTAGCGATCCGCCCGGCTTTGCTCGGGTAGATAGATATTAGAAAGATAAATTAGTACTTTATTTGGACAAACAGAACAACAACAATCCCTTAACTAACATTTTTGTAGCGACTATGCTCATCGGCGAATCTGCAGCTGGGCAGGTAAGATTAAGTTACCAAAATAATGTTTTATTAATTGGAACATAAGCCAGACACACAGGCCAGTGGCTCAGAGCTTCCTTGTAAACAATATTTGATGTCGTGTTAGCAAAATAAAACGACCGCACTCGATCGCTGCGCAAAGGGAGCTGTGCACCTTGATGTTGCCCAAGTTGCATGAAACCCGGCGGCGCGGCGTTCGAGACCGCGGCCGCTGTATTTATAATAGAGCGTTTCAAAGTTTTAAATTCAAAAAAAAATATTAAAATTACAAACCACTATTCAATTGTTTCTAGTTTACAAAAATAAAATGAGTAGGTAGGTAATCAATAGAACTTAGTCTAATCGCGAGTAGCGCGGGCGGGCGTATGGCTGTTCGCTCACACCGCAGCATTTTTCTTACTTTTAGCATTTTTATACCCGTCGTAATTTCTAAACTATAGATCCGATTCGAATAATTTAAAGAGGAATTTACATGTACACAATCAATCTCGACTATAAAACTATTTAGTAGGATAAGGATTAATATCATGATACGAATGTCATCATCTTTCGATTCTACCCGTGTTTTAATTGACTAATTTGAACAAAAAGTGGTTATTGTAACATTACTATAATAGTTAGACATATAGCCTCGCGGACTTTTTTGCGAGTAATGATGACTACAATGAAAATGTAGTACATTATTTTCTTTAGCATTAATCGTTTTTGCAGCGCACGCCAAATAATGACTTTTATGAGTAAATTTTTGATACCTTGAGTTACATCATAGCAATTTTCGTAGGAATCTCGTTTTTTTTAAAATTATATAGAACTCATGTTATTCGGTGATAATGTAGTTGTATATAGGTGAAAGAATTTTTAAAATCGGTTCAGTAGTTTTTGAGTTAAATCATTACAACCAAACATACAAAAAATTTAATCATTCCTCTTTATAATATTAGTTTATAAATATATCTCCTGTATTGTGGATGTGTGTACAAACAAAAATTCCACATCCACAAACACCCAGACCCGAAACAATTCTCCGTGGATCATTCAAGTATATGTTCCGTTCGGGATCGTACCTGCGACCCGTGGTGCAGAAGGCAATCGCTTAATCACTACGCCACCCTATACGACTAAGTTGTAGGAATATGTGTTTGTTAGTCAAATAAATTTTACTAATAAAACGGATAAAGTATTTTTAATGTTGTGGAACAATGCACATCACATAAAGAAATTATTGCTTATTAGCGCTTATTATTGCTAACTCCCTGTCTCTCGGTCACTTTTCACGGCTCAACCGTTAAACCCATTTTGACGAAATTTGGCACAGAGATATCTTACATCCAGGTGATGGATATAGAACTATATCAAGAAAATAAAAAAATATTTCAAAAACCTAAATCCACGCGGACGGAGTCACGAGCATCAGCTAGTTTTCTACAATACAGCAATGCCGGACAACTGCGTCTGTTGCTGCGATATCTAACTGCTAATGTGCAATGTCAATAGGCCTATGTTCAGCAGTCGACTTTCTAGAGGCTGCTGAAGAAGACATTTAACCAAAATGCAGGAACGACGGTGACATACAATTCAGTTCTTCATTAAACATTTGTCACTTGCTGATTACGTATGCAATTACCTAAAGACTGTACTCACTCAAGAAGTTCATGATCTCGTTCTGGGCTTCCACTACACTCAAGTTCTGCGAATCCATAGAGTTCATGATCTTCAGGACGTAACCGTGTGGACTGTGGTTCACTATGAGCGGGTTCTTCATGTTCGGGTCCTCCATGATCTTGTAGTTCTTGTCGTCATATCCATTCAACTCCGTCAGCTCCAGCACCGAAATCCCGTACAGCCTCTCTACCAGCAGCTTCACTCCTTCGTGGTCTATTACAGGGCGGATGTTCGCTCCAGGTTCCAATACTAAACTTGCTTTACGGTCCGCCATTTTGTTTTGTTCTATTCCTTGTATTTTTGTCTGCTAACAAAGAATAGTTGATAGATGAATAGTGTTTAGTTCCACGCGGTTTCAGTAAAGGCGAGATATTTCGGTAACCATCTGAAGGTCTTAACTTCCCTTCAGAAACATACAAAATCCTACATTTGCTTTCGACATTGATAACCTACTATTGCAGCCGCTTGGTGTATAAACCATTGGCTTCGTCCTGTTGTTACGTCAACTGACCCAAATATATCTATATCATAAGATGCCTAAAAAAGTTTGTAGTCTATCAGGATTCAGTGTGTGTAAAATTTTATTTAATTTGACATAATAAACCATTTTTGATTGTAAAACTACATACTAAGAAAGATTTTTTATATTTGAGACATCCTCACAGTACCCACACAATACATGTACATTTGTAAGGTCACATAGAAATATTGAATATAGAATACACACATGGTGGCCACCAATTCACCAATAGATATCAGTGCTCATCCAACACCAGGACTAATTCTTTCCACCGCATTTGCTCGACAGCCCTGCGCTGCCATCTAGCGGGCGCGTGGTGACAATAACGTCACATGATGAATGTACGCCGGCCGGTAGTCTTATTTTAACTCATTTTCATTTTAACTTTTTTCTTAGATATTAGAGGTAATTTATAAAAAAAATATTAAATCTTACACATAAATTGTAATATTTGTATTTCGAATTCGTTCTAAAATATATTTCGTTCTGAATTTAAATGTTTGCTCAGTAAAAATGCTTAAAATTGCTTAAAATTGTTACATATATATGTATAAAATTTAGAAAAAATGAAATCCTAAATTTAATTACAACATTATAGTTGTGGTCAGTCCAGTAGTTCGATGATAGTAATGGTTATTAAATTTAGAGTTTATATATAAAAAAATCACTATAAATATCACCAAAAATGCAAACGTCTCACCGCCGTCCGCGTGTCGCCGTCCGACTGTACGTCTGTCACACGCCTCACTATACAAATATGTTGTGCAACTTGCTTGTTTGATAAAAGAGACAAGTTTCTATTAGGTGGACGTATGGCAATTGAACTCTATTGCTTTCGAATTGCTATTGGTAATTCCATATGGATAGTGTGAGGGCACAATCACATTTTGTTTTGAGGATGTACTAACAGTTTTAATAGATAGTAATTTATTTAAGGTTTTCCAAAACAATACAAAACGATATTTATTAAGGAACGTGTTTCTGTGCCTAATGTTATAACAACAAATGAAATAAGGTATGAGGAAATACAAGCCGCTTAGAAAGCTATGGGAAAGACAATTCCAGATGATTATCCGCGACATATATTTACGAGTATAATAGAACTAAGTGACATAATTGTAAAGGTCAGGAAGTTGAAGTTCAGTGGACACCGAAAGTCATAGAACTGAAAAAATATACTTAAAACGCTATATATATATATACTAGCGAACCTGAATGCTGTTAACATCTCGATATTCGCATTATCGATAAACTATACTGAGTGACTTTTATTATTTTCCTAGAACTCTATCGCAGCGCCACCTACCCAATCGGTTTCAATTCTGAATCTAAACCATCCAGAAAACCACACCACACACAAAAATTCATTAACATCGGTCCAGACATTTAGGAGGAGTTGAGTGAGATACTGACGCATAGAAGAATAATATATATAAATATGTATTAATATATCTAGTATAATGGTTTTTGAGATATCGCTACTACGTAAGAAAATAGGTTTTAAAATTTACGGAAACCGTTCTTAATTAAAAAATTTAAAAAAGTTATATCTACAACTCAAATAGTTAGTTAGGATAGTTTTAAATAACATGAAAATCTATATTTAATAATTAATATAAAAACAAATAGAGCAATAATGAGTTTAACTAACATTTGCACGAGTACGATAACTGTAATCACTGTCACGACTGTTTAAAGTGACGAAACATGTGGGACGAAGAAATATATCTAAGATAATACCATGTTTTATGAAATTTTATTTAGGTTTTTTAAATATCCCGTGGGAGCTGTTTGAATTTCCGAGATAAAAAGTATCCTATGTCCATCACGAGGATGCAAGCTATCTCTCTGCTAAATTTCGTCAAGATCGGTTCAGTGATTAAACCGTGAAATAACTAACAGACAGAAGGATAGTTGCTTTCGCATTTATAATATTAGTATGGATGATTACTATTTAGGTATACAGTATCCTGACACTAGCTACCGGTGTCTTAACACACGGTCGCTGCCTACGCCTTATATGGGAAAAAGGCGTGACTGTATGCGCCATTTTCCCATATAAGGGGTAGGCAGAACCACTGAAGTAGCCCACTTTTAGCACTTGCGGGAAACGATACATGACAGGTGGCGAACCACGTCGCCGCCATTTTAGTTCGAGTCTTACTTCCCATTGCGTTCCCATGGGCAGTACTCGTATAGTGACAGCATTGCATATTGTGTTATTCAACACGAATAAAGGTTGTCCGTACAATAGCTTAGTCGGCTCTTACGACGCCTCGGTAGGAAAGAAGTAGGTGCCATTCTACTCTGCCGGACACCTATCTAAATATAATTGATAAACCTATCTAAATTAATAAATCTAAATGTATGTGTCTTAATAATTGTAATGCTATCTCCTGTAGTCCGTAGTTCTGCAGGGTTCCAGAGGTTGATTAAAATTCTACAGCAGCCCTGGTTTGATCACTGCTGTACTCGTGCCAGCACCTCCAAAATTGTCAGTTCAATTGTCAATTGTCAGTCAGTGTGTACAAAAAAATAATATTATAAAGAGAGGACTCTTTGAATCATGATCAGAAATGAGAGGAGGCAGTGGAACATTCATAGACTGTCACTGCATGTTACATTATATGTACGAACTGCCCCAGATTCGCTGTAGAACATCTTTTAGGACACATTCTGGCTTTAGTAGTTCTAGTGTTAGTAGTTTTTCAATTTTAAATCAGCAACGCATTGGCTGATCTATGATGAATAACAACCATACTATGAAATGCCAGGAGACGGACAGCAGCATCTTTCTTGAACATCTATATAAATAAACTGCGGTTGCCAAAGCGCCTGCTAAGCGTAGCAACAGCTACAAATTTTGTGGCAGCCTATGGGGGAGGCCTTTTTTCGGCAGTGGACTAGTGATAGGCTGAAATAATGATGTTGATTATATTCAATGCTGTCGCCATACTGTTCGTGGAATCGCAATGGGGAGTAAGAATTTTTTTGACTCGTACTAAAACGGCGGCGACATGGTTCGCCATCCATCACGTTTCGTTTCCTTTCCCGGGGGCGAAAGATGGGCTACGCGTTAGGCCTCTTCATACCCCTTATATGGAAAAAAGGCGTGATTGTATGTATGTATAATTCGGCTGAGTCAGTTTTCTTAAGGTTTCGTAATAGGTACCAGATCGACGCCGGATGATGTTCGTGACTGGACACTTTGCAGCTACATTGCTGGGTGCCGCTGGACCAATGTAAACATATTGCTGTTATTCCATTTATTTCCACTTAACATAAAATCGGTTTTAAATTTAACAAAATGGCATTTTCGTATATTGAATGCTCACAGGATAATAATAGCTGAAAAATGTACAGTACAGAAAAAGGACTTCAAAAAAATGGGCAGAATCATACAATAGCGCTTTCCCTTCGGTTAATTATGATGATAATTATCTTCTTCTAAATTTTACGTCGATTACGTCAACATCGTTACCAGAACTTGTCAATTAACACTGTAAATGTCGCAAGCACAGAGGGCACGCACTTTTAGCATCGAACCCAGTGGAAATTCCAAATAGTAGGTGTGAAAAACACGAAAACACATTCGCAGTCGGAAACCTGATATAACCAGTGAATAATTAGTGCGTTGCACTAATATTTATTGACTTTATCTGGAATACGAACACAAGACTCAGTACACAGCGGCTGAACCACGGGCTTCATTGCACACGTATTCAAGAAGTTTTTGAGTAGTGATCAAATTTCGAAATAAATTTATTAGGTTTCAAACACGAATGTATGATATGAATTTAATTACAGTGTTGCCAGTGTCAGAATTTCTTATTCAGATAGACTCTCTCTGTCTGTTTTTATTATTATTTTGTATATATAGAAAACCTATTTATAATATTTATAGCTGCAATAAAATACGTAATAGGAGCAGTCCAATGTCATTACAGTTCATTGTTTCCTTTGTTACCGAAGAAGTATTTTTCTTCGTCAGTATCTCTCGGTTATCTCAGATATAATAGATGTCGTTCCCTTCTTATCAGCGTGCCTTCAACCCTTTCCTTTCAATTGTTAAAATGCATATTATTTTATAAAATAATTCACTATATTATTCTTCAAGAATATACAAAATAATTTGGAAGCTACATGAAATGAAGATCTCTTCCGAACGATATCTTTCGGTTATTAACCATAGCATAACAACTGGGGATATTAGACTATACGACCGTTAGCAGAAAAACAGCGGCACGATACGACTGGTTCGCCAACATTATTTGGAGGAAAACAATATATGATGATTTATAAAAAAAATATTATTATTAAATATTTATGCATGTATGTATGTATGAATATGTATTGATTTTATTATAAAAAGTCATTTTGTTTACTTTCGCAACTGCCAACATTAATTTTTCTTCTCCCAGGGTTGACTGGTAGAGCATGCCACAATGCATTAAGTCTGCCCGTTGTAACCCCTTAGAGCAAGGTATTTTACAATAAGGTATTAAATGCATAATTAAATAAATAAAATCTAGCTGTTTAGATATTATTTCAGTTCTACAAATCCTCGCAAAAGAACACCGATTCCTACTAAGGATGATTCGCGACGCTATTGAAATCAAAAAACATCCTAATTTTAATAGAGAAGATGGTTGGGTGTTACCACCAGCTTGGGATCCTATAATTAATAAAATTAAGGCAAAAACCAAGCATACCACTGCAAGACTTCAAGACACAGTTAGCTCTTTCTGCGTAGATCGGACCAAAAATAATAATTAAAAGCTGGAGGTACTCCGGGTTAACTATGACATCAGGGCATCTGTCACCTCAGTCCCCCCGTGACCATGGGTGCTGTAAAGCACTCGAAACGTCGGGTTATAAATAATAAAATTAAACGCGATAAAATCCGTAAAATTAGTTTAGTTCGTAATTTTTTACATATGCTTCAGAGACTTATCTCTGCAGCGTATGTAAAATAATTTGCTAATTTAGACATATGGGGACCCTATTGAAGTTTTGCTTGAAGAGTTATTCCAAGAAAAACAGTGGTATCCACCAGGCTATACTCTTCCTCATTTACAAGCACATTTACATCTAGTCGTTTAACATTTGGTGTTGTGAATTTAGTATATTATGTTTTATTGCCGTTTAAAAGCAAATTGTTAACGTTAAACCAATGTACTACTTTTGAAATAGCATTATTCACCTTTGCATATATTGAAAGTTGACGAATTATTTTAAAAATCAAAGATATAATCACCAGTAAATAATACTATATCATGGTTGTCCCCTACTAGGTAAGATAAGTCATTATTGTAAATAAGGAACCGAAATGAGCCGAGAATCGAACCTTGCGGGACACCCATCGATACTGCTGACCCTATAGAACTTGTACTATTGATGGCAACATTCTGCGTTCTATTGCTCAAATATGAAGTTGGAAGTTTAAGTGCAGAATTTCTTACACCGTAATGATGTAGTTTCCTGGTGAGTTTTACATTTCTTACAGCGTAATAATGTAGTTTCCTGGTGAGTGTTACATGATGAACGCAATCGAAGGCTATAGAAATATCAAAGAAAGAAAGAAAGAAAACATTTATTGCAATAATTCGCCACAGACACTAATACATTACACTAAATACCAAATAAATAATATACACAACAGGCAGGAAATCACGGAAAACACCCGAAGTAACCTGCGAATTCCCCCAGGGATCGAATATATTCTTAATTAGTTGAACACCAGAGTCGATTGTAGAATGACCCATTGTAAAATCATATTGGGTTTTGTGACATTTGTTAATTGTTGTATGTATAACATTAGACTAAGAACAATTTTTGCAAAAAATTTTACATAATGTTGTTAGTACGGAAATAGGTCTAAAGTTAGAGGGGGATATGAAATTTAAAATCTATTGCACAAGACCTTACATTTTATTTAAGTAATGTCTCAGCGGCAGAAGGAGAAGAATTTAATGATCTTGTTGTCAAAATTGGAAAAAACTTTTCCAAAGCAGTAGCAACATCTTGATCAGATGTCAAAAGCTTGTTGTTAAAATTAATCTGTAATGACGGTTGCGGTCCTCGACTTTCCAAATTACACCGTTAGTAATACTCCAAGTAATTTTATATGTCGGATAAACCGTCGATTTCTTTATTTTATTGCTCAACTTAAAAGACTTGGCTGTGGTGCATACTTCTTTAAATAATTTAAAATAACATTTATCATCCATACTAATAAACTGCGAAAGTAACTATCTCTTTACCTCTGTCTGTTTGTTACCTTTACACAGTTCAACCGATAAACCGATATTGACGAAATACGGCATAGGAATACTTTGGATCCTGGAGACGACCATATGGTGCATTATATCCCGGAAAATAAATAGTTCCCAAGGGATATTTTTAACTACGCGGACGAAGTCGCGGGCATCAGCTAGTATTCTGTAAATGTCTTACTATGGTTGTATGACCTTTTGCCGTGTGGTGGCGGCTCGTTAAAAGAATACTACCACTCCATCTCATCCAATGGATCTCGTAAAAGGCGAGTAAGGAATTAAACTGCACTGTGCACCCAACAGCGCATGGTGGCGATGGGCTCACCACCTATCACACCAAGTGCATTATATTGTTTTTGTGAAACGTGGATTGTGGCAGTAATCTGTTTTTGCAGTGAGTGCCCAGTCTCTGAATACCCCTTATGGGATACAGTCGCGATATTATGTATGTATGACCTTTCATTGTAAAGTTCATACAACCTTTGCCTAATTCTGAGGATACCTACTGTCGCCAATTCAATAAAAGTCTTGTGACTGTTCTAGGAGACAGTTTTAGAAGTAAAAATGGCATTAAGTTCATTGCTCAGTACGTTAAACAACAGTCCATACAAATAGTCAGTATTATTATTCTTATAAGGAAGTATTGGAAGTTTTTTTCTCTACTTCTACGTTAATTCTTAACTTCTCCAAGCAATACTTATTTACAGGAAAAAACACTATTATTTCTTATTTGGTTTTTTGCATACTGTACTTACTGTGTTTCGGTTTGAAGGGCACTGAGAGCTAGTGTAATACACTAGGCATATGCGACTTAAGAAGTGATGTCTCAGGGTGACGGGCACAGTGTGGTGTCACACAGAATTGTTCTGGGTGACATAGTATTTGTTATAGACAGACGTTGCACTTACCTTCAGGTGAACGTTAAGCTCGTCTCGTCACTATCTCCAATAAAAAAAACCTGCACCATTTCTATAGTTCTCTCAACAGAGAGGCTCACAGTATCTTTATGTTCTTTCAATCTCAATGATTTATTACTAGTATTAAAGAGCCACCACGTAAAACTTTTTCTCTATTGAATGAATTAACCACCTGGTAGTTACTAAAATGAAACATTACATTATAAATTTTAACCAATATTGAGTTATACACAAAATATCAATATCATTTCTATTTAAAAATTATTCAATTTCTAAGTATTTGCCCAAAATGCCCTGCTTATTTTATAAAGTGGTACATTAGACTTTCTTAATATACTAATACTTGAATCTGCGGTCAGCATGCCTACTGACCGCAGCCTGTCCCTAAAAGTTGCGTGTTACTCAGAACCTTAGAAAGTTCCGTGCGGCGCCGCACTGCGCTCGTCGCCACAATTTGCTATAAGCCACGCAGGACAGCCGGGTCAGCTATCACAGAACGCCTCGCCCACAGATTATGGCTGTATTTTTTATGGTAATATTTTGGATCTGAAGCCAGCGTATTTTAGATCTGGCATTATAGAGATATTTCTTCCGCCATCGACCGTTAGAAGATTTTTCTAGCATTTTCCTTAGCAAACTTTATTCTCTCTGCCCGTCGTCACATAGTGTACGTGTATCTGTTTAATTTTCTTATAATTTCCGTAACTCATCTTTTATTTCAGGATTTGTGTTTGTTTTCATTGTTTGTTAGGAAACTTTAAGAGAGATCAGTCAAGATAGTGACAGGTGAGATAACCGGAGCGGCACGAGAGGTCGGTGACATGCAGGCGTCGTGATGTATCGCTCTTGCACTTGGCAAATCATTCAATTGCCGTTATTGTTTGAATAAATAGACATTGTGACCACAATACACGCACTTACACACATTGAGGCCACATGACACTGATAAATGATTAAAAGTTAATTTTTAATTTTAAACTTTTAATACGTATTTTTTTTATTAATAGTGGTAATTTTAAATTATTTTTCCGCTAATCCAGTATGCTCTCTTTATGATTTAACTAAAATTACCTGGACTTTTACAGTCTAATAATGATAATAATTCCGGCTTTTCATCGATAGATGGCGTAAAAATTAATAAAAATTGTTTCACTTTTTGATACGAGATGCCGCTGTATATTATAATTTTTAAGAAAACTCGCTGTATATTTTAAGATATCACTTTAAAAAATAAAGAAATTGAAGTGATAGTTTGTACGCATTTCTTATATTTATGCGAATATTATTCATTTAATAAAACTAAATTATACGGATTTGATTTCGTTTTATTTTCCGATTTATGCCAAATGACCTCATTGTGTCATGAGGTCCTGCAGTGCAGTGGCATGCTTGGTTTTCAGTTGGTATTCAGTCTTCTCTATTGACAAAGGATATTTTTTTAATTTCAATAGCATCGCGAATCATCCTTGGCACGAACGGTGTTCTTTTGCAAGGATTTGTGGTGTATCAAATCGGATGTTTTATTTACAATGATTCCCGACATCGTAGAAGACTACAGACTTCTTGGAGCGTCGATGATTTACGTCAACTATATTTTTTTATTGTATAACGTGACGAGACGAGAAAAATGTTCACCTGATGGTAAGTGCAGCGTCTGTCCATAAGAAATGCTGTGCCACCCAGAACATTTCTGCGTGGTACCACACTGCGCCCGCCAGCCTGAGTTCTTAGATCTCATATGCCTAGTTTTTAGTGCCCTTCAGACCGAAACACAGTAATTTTTGCACACTACTGCTTCACGGCAGAATAACTGAGGTAATACCTACCTAAATGGATTCCTGTTCCTAGATGGATTCCTACCACCAGTAATGTGTTATGGTAAAATTTTAGTCTAAAAATGTTAGCCAATGTCAAGGTGCTGTTGGTAACTGCGGTGTATACCTTTTGTCGTACTGTACCGAGAACTCAAGAAAACCCATTACCCCTACTGATGTGGTGAGAAATAATTAGAAAAAAAATATTAAGTGAAAACCATTATGTTGCGGTTACCAACCCGCCCTGCGTTGCAACTGGAGCAACTACTAGTAGGATAATTCCATAGATAAATCCATAGCATTTATTTAGCGGCGGATAATATTGGGCTAAGGTGTTGCACGGACAGCCTTTATTCTTACTATGCAATGCTGTCACTATACTGCTCGTGCTCGTAAAAATGTTTAGACTCGTACCAAAACGGCGGCGACGTGGTTCGCCATCCGTCAAGTTTCGGGGGGCGAAAGTTGGGCTACGCGTGTGGCCTCTGCCTGCGCCTTATATGGGAAAATGTCGTGACTGTTTTATGTATGTACTATTTGGCCAAAAGAAATGAATAAAAAGGTCAGTTTTAAAATATTCATGACTGCCACAATTCAACGCGGTCATCAGTTTTTTGATGATGAGTCAACGCAAACAAAATCATTAAATGCAGACCTGACACCTTACACAAAATAATTGTTTTTTTTATACCTCATTTCCTGCTCTCTTCCATAGGATATGTAATATCTGCATTTACCATTTCTGTTAAGCAATTATTTTTAGGTTATGTTTGAGGTTAATATTATATTATTTTTCTATTTTAATTGTGTTTTATTGTGTTTTATTCTGTTTCATAATATTTTTATATATATTTGTAAATAAATTCTTTTGATGTGGCGAGCGACCACAAGGCTTAAAATCAGCACTGTTTGATAACGGTACGCGCTGCCTATCTCCTTTTGCTATCTAGTTTTTGTATTTCTTGTGTTGTAAATAGGTGTTAATGTTAAGTCTTCTGTTATTTTTATACTCTGTATAGCTGTTTAGTTTGTTTAGAAGACAGCAATAAATTAATTATTATTATTAAAATATTAAGATTGCAAGTCAGCAGACTTTAGAATAAAACTGTACGGAGCAGAAGTGCCCGCTCTTCGATTTCAGTTAAAATTCGAACATTAAGAACCAAGCCATATTTACACTATACGTATTTATTTGAATTTTGAAATAAAATATTTGTATCACAATGAAGTTCCACAAAAAAAAAACATTATTGTGGAGTTTTTGATTATCAAACAGCAATCCAATTAAATCGGTTGCAGTCATCCAAATTACCGCAGTCAATTTCATTCTCAAAGTATTTCCAATTAGTGCGCCGCCCGCTCGCAATAGGCGCGACCGCGCGCGGAATGCTGCTGATCCCCGGCACGCGCCGCGCCGTGAAGATGCGGATTGAATTAACAACAGTTGGGGAGTGAGAATGGTTTTTAAATTTGTCCTCAAACGCTCGAGAGGCGTGCTCGTGACAGAGAAAGGGTTCCAGACATCATTGACCCTTTGCTCGCTAATTCTGTGAAATTATTAACTTTGTACTTACAAAACAATTAATTTTTAACAATTATTGTGTATGTTATCTGATTATATAGAAAATGTTTCTAAATATTTTTCTTCTTTTTTTTGTTGGTGGCTTAGGAGAATCTACCGCCCGCTCATCCCTTGGGTGTCGTAAAAGTCGACAGAGGGAAAATGATAAGCAGGATGGACAGTAGCATCTGAATAAAGAAACTGCGGTTTCCAACCCGCCTACCAAGCGACTTTGACAAAATCTCCCCAAAATGAGAGCTACAAAATTTTGTGACAATCTATGGGGGAGGCCTATGTTCAGTAGTGGACAAGTGATAGACTGAAACGATGATGATGATGTTTACACTGGGAATTCGCCTGTATCGTAAGTGTATTTTATAAACATAAATGTTACATACACAACACAACCAGACTTGCAAACCTATCTACGTTTTTGTTGAACCCTTGGTAGAGTAGTCAGCTACTACGATCGTCAAATTAAAATAGCAACAAGGTAATAATCAGTAATGTAATGTTGTAATGTGAATTGCATACCGAGAACATTTTTAAGTGTAGGTATATATACGTATGTAACGGTGACCACTTACCGTTAGGTAGAATGAGTTCTCGTTTGAAAAAAAAAATTAGTTTCATCCTCCGCAGGGCTAGTTATTCTGCATAACAAACATTAATGAGTTTCGCTCTGAAAGGCAGCGAGAGTTAGTGTAATTGCTGTGCATATGGGACTTGAATCTGTATGTATGTCTCAGGGGGATGTTGCATTTACCATCACGTGAGCGTTTTGCTTGTCTCGTCATTTCCTCCTATGAAAAATATTAAAGTGCATCATGACATTTTTACGGAATACTCGTATATATAGAGAAGAATCATTCAGATCAGTTCAGAAATACCAGAGATATGAATAAGAAACAAGAACAACGAAAATGTATTTTGAAGTCCGTTAGAAGGACACAAAAGTCAGTTGTCTTCGAAAACGTCTTTCAATAGTGTTCTAGGTGGATTGAAAAGTACTCGGCCTAACACAGATCCATTCAATTCTAAAAATCAAATCTACCCACATTATTTAGTTCAGTTCAGACTAGTTCATTGTGTGAAGTTCGAAACGTGTGCGATAATTTGTTGTGATTTTATAAATTTATTAACAAAGTAATCGGTCATAATTTCCGCGAATGGAGCAAATGGAGCAGCGTGCCGTCATTAAGTACCTCCATAAGAAGGGGCTATCATCAAAAGCCATCCATGATGACATGGTCAGTACATTAGGCGATTGTGCTCTGTCATATTCATCCGTCAAAAAATGGATAGCAGAATTTAAGCGTGGTAGAGAGAGTGTGAAAGATGAACCCCGCTCTGGAAGGCCTTCGACGTCAACTACTGACGAAAATATTAAAAAAGTACTTGATTTAATAATGGGAGACCGCAGTTTAAAAATTAGAGAGATTGCCGAGATTATAGGCATCTCTTATGAACGAACCTAAACAGGCTAAGTCGATTTTGTCGGCAAATAAGGTGATGGCTTCAGTATTCTGGGACTCGAAAGGTGTGATTATGATTGATTATCTTGAAAGGGGTCAGACTATAAACTCTGATTACCACTGCACCTTACTACGTCATTTACGAGAGGAAATAAAAGAAAAACGTCGAGGAATGCTCAGAAGAAAAGTTCTGTTTCATCAAGATAACGCCCGTGTTCACACGTCAGTACAGTCAATGGCTGGAATTCACAACTGTGGCTTTGAACTGTTACCGCATCCGCCGTATTCACCTGATCTGGCACCATCAGACTTCTTTCTGTTCCCTAACCTAAAAAAGCACTTGGGAGGTCAAAGATTTTCGACAAACGACGAGGTCAAAGCAGCTGTAGACGCATATTTTGACTCTAAGGAAGAATCATTTTTTTTAACTGTCTAAATGCTTGGAAGGGGATGTGGCAAAAGTGTATTGAACTTGATGGTGATTATGTAGAAAAATAAAAATATAATTTTTTTTTTTTTATTTATTAATCTTTATTGTTCCCTTACAAAGAAAGGATACAAAGGGCGGACTTAATGCCGTTAGGCATTCTCTCCCAGTCAACCCATGGAGTGGTGAGATTTTGATTAAGGTGTAAACAATAAAAGACAAAAAATATAAGATAAAACAATATTATAATAATTATATATATAAATATCTTATAACATTTACATATATGTAAGTAGAAACATACATATACATACCCATATATACATATATATATATATATATATATATACATATATATATATAAACATATACACAAACAGATATATACGTATACATATAAACACACATACTATACACAAAACAATGTAAAATCAAATCGGGGACAGACAACTAACAGTTTAACATGCAATGACTCTTCAATAAATAATCACGAACCAATTTTTTGAACGAGTTTTTATTAGAAGCTTTCCTGATGTCATCGGGCAAGGAGTTCCAGAGAAGCGTAGCCTGAACAGTGAAGGAGGATATAACTGATTTAGTATGTGTTTATTTTCTTGGTTAGGCCGAGTACTTTTCAATCCACCCTCGTACATTACAATACATATTATACGGTCGATGCCGTGTGGTAGCTACAAACTTTTGTGGCAATCTATGGGGGGTGGTCTATGTTCAACAGTGGACTAGTGATACGCTGAAATGATGATGATAACTTCTTATAACCGAACGATTTTTAGCCAAATTAGTAAATAGATTTTTACCAGGAGGAAGTAGGTATACTATGTTCAAAGACAATTGTTTGAGTGGGATCTCTGCCTAGCGGTGTAAGCTTCAAGGTCTCGATCAGAACAAGGATGGATGAACAAGAACTGATGATCTGACTTCTACGTTCTTATTCGGGCTTACGGACTATTGTACGCATACAAAGAGTTACGTTTATATTGCATTGCATGGTTTATCTCAAAGTCAAAGTCAAAATTTCTTTAAGTTTAGGCTTTTATAAAGCTCTTATGAATGGACAAAATCTACACCGGTTCATTGAGCTGTTGACCGCGTGGCTTAGTGGCTGTGCCTAACTTCTACGCCGAGGGTCCTGGGTTCGAATCCCAGTCGGAGCCAGCATTTGTGCAAAACACAAATTGTTGATTTTTCGGGAATGGGTGTGTTGTGCGTGTGAAATATATGCCTGTAAACCGCACCCACGATGCAGGAGAAATCCTTCTGTGTTGCAACGTTTTCTTTAAAAAAAAAAGAATTGTCGACAAACCACGCCGACAATTTCCGAGCACTGTCAGAAATTATCAATTGTACAGGAGATACTGTGATGCCTAAGTGTACGCGGAAACACAAATGGTGGTTCCGGCTGGGATTCGAACTCAGGACCCATGCGAACGATTAGCGAAAGAAACCGGAAACACAATTACTGACATGGTAGCATTTAACCTTCTAGGTTATGTGGGTTTTTGTCACACATATATGCATATCATCGATCGGAGTCGGCTTTGTACGCGAGTGAAACCGCGCAGCACAGCTAGTCTTTATATAAGACCTACAATTTAACTTTTGACACTTTTGACTGGTGGTAGGATTCCTATGCAGGAATCCGTCTAGGTAGGTACCACCCCAAAGCCAGTTATTTTGCCGTGAAGCAGTAGTGTGCAAACTTTGTGTGTTTCGTTTTGAAGAGCACTGTGAGCTAATGTTATCACTGGGCAAATGAGACTAAAGAAACTGATGTCTCAGGGTGACGGTTTTTGGTGTCACACTGTTCTGAGTGACACTGCATTTGTTATGGGCAGTCGTTGCACTTACCACCAGGTGAACGTTTTGCTCGTTCCGTCACTTTTATTTAAAAAAAACACCAAATCTGGGACCCATGGCGCATAAGCCAATCGCCTGTAGCATACGAGCTATGCCAGATGACAGCTTAACGACAGCAAAACACTACTAGGGATTAACAGTTAGAAACACACACAGTATTGTCAGAGGGAGAAAGACGCTCAAGTCAGCTACAGCTATAAGTTATGTATTTCTTGTTATTTGGTAACTGTAGCTCTACAACAGAAAAAATAGAAATTAGAAAGAAAGAAAGAAAAATAATTTATTTGTTGCTGTAATTCAGACATTCGACAATAAAGGTCTCAAACAATTAGATAATATAGGACTACAGCAACAAAAAGGCATCCGACTCAGCATAATGCAGCAGAAGGCCTAACTGCAGTTATTCTGTTATTTTGCTCTGTTATTCTGTCGGTGCCCTCAGCCAGAATAACTCACGAGGAGCCATCAAACATTTTTTAAAAAAGAGAAACAAATACGAAAATGTTCAAATAAAGACTAAAAAAATTAAACTAAAATAAACAAAATATAAACTGAAAACTAGCAAAAATATACTAACATTTTTTTTATGCTATTACAATCTTATATTTACAGCAAATACAATTCTAACTAAAAATTATTAATGTATTATCTACAATAAAATACAGACACTATTAATTATCTGTGATAACTGACAACCACACGTTTGTCAATGTCAAAATTAACACGTCATCTTATTAACACGGAGAGAAAAAATAAATTTTACGTTAACGTACAATTCCATATAGGTACATTACTTTAAAGTATTTATTACTTTAAAGATAAATTTTGTCACGCTCTTTGAAATACGCTTGCGAACTAATTTCTCGAATTGGTGGCGGAAGGCGGAGGAAATGTTCGCTATTTTGCAAAAAAATGTTGGAACAATCCAACATTTGGTTGTTATATAGCGAAAAGTTCCTCGGAAAGCAGCAGTTTAATAAAGAATACTGTATTGGTTAAACAGAGCCACTCGCTTCTTTGATCAGCACTTCGCCTACAAGTTTAATTTCAAATGTCCTTATCAAGTCGCACATAGCGATCCAGTCCGCAAAAATCTTGGTAACACATATGACACATGCGCGCTACGGGGTCACGTTACGGTGGTCGAGAGTTATACTTTGACAAATCTTGTTTCACGCTTCGTGTGCGTTCACAAAGTCTCTTCCATTTCGCAAGCTTCTATATACAGATCGGAGGATACATTTGTGCGATTATGAACTTTATTGACAGAACGCAAAAGAAACGTGTGAACCAAGGAAGTGCAACCATAAGTTTGTCGACAAGTCCTCAGGCAAAACACTCTCTAGATAGGAATCTTGTTAAAGGAAACGTCTTTTTCAGCTTCCATTGTCTACAATTACTTGGCTTTTGTCGTCTGAAACGTGTCTCCGTCTCTTTCCAACACGTGTATTACTTTTTAAGGTCGTCTCACTCTTGGCTCCACCTTTGAAATCCAATTCTGTGATTTCCGCCCGACTCTGTTATTTCAACGTTTTCTTTTTTAATTATTTTTGCTTTTATATGGTTTCGATTTCTTTTGTAAAGTTTGCCAGCCCCGCGAACTGAGCGCGCCGCGGTCCGCGATGCCGGCGGAGCATCTGTTTATTACTGAGTTATTGTTGCTGTTCGTTACAAGTAACCCGATAGGCAGCGGCTTAAGAGAATCTACCACCCTATCTCATCCCGTGGGTGTCGTAAAAGTCGACAGAGGGAAAATTGAAACCAGGAGATGGGCACCGGCATCTTCCTGGAACATCTGAATAAATAAGATGCGGTTGCTAACAATGGCAAAATGAGAGCTACTCGTACAAACTTTTCTGGCAATGTAGTGGGAGGCCTATGTTCAGCAGTGGACTGGTTATAGGCTGTAATGATGATGATGATGATGATGATGATGAACCCATCCTCATTTCCGCAGATTTGAGAGCAGACAAAACTATGTAGAGCCAGAACGGCACTCATGCGTCTTTCGCATGAGTGCCGTTCTGGCTCGCTCTCGCTCTTCTGGCCTCAATTTTGTGTAGCTCTATCAATTTTCAGTCCAATATCAAGACGTATAAAAGGATTCGAATCTATGACAGATAAATTTTAAAATTAAACTTATAATTGTACCATTTATCTGTTCTATATTAAAAAGTCCTTAACATTTTTTTGTGTAGGTCACGTATGCCTTAACAGACATTAATTAATAATTGCGTAATGAAACTATTTAATTTGGAAAAAGATTGCTGACTATTTTTTTGGTCTTGCAAAAAAAAACACATGCATACAGTCACGACTCTTGCCCATATAAGAAGTAAGCAGAGACTGATGGCTGGCGAACCACGTCGCCATCATTTTGGTACGAGTCAAATAATTGTAACTTTCAATTGCATTGCCACGAGCAGTACAGTGACAGCATTGCATATTATGGTATTAATAAAGACGGAGAATAAAGACGGCCCGTTCAATAGCTAAGTTGCCTCTTACGGCAACCTCGGCAGGGAAAGAGGTGGTGCTACTCTATTCTGCCGGAGACCTATCGGTACCAAAAACATAATCAGTCATATCTTTATATTAATTTTACCATTCTTTCAACTCATTCATACATTTTACTTGACGTATTGCCTTAATCAATAAAAACAAATAAAATTAGATCGTCTGTTTGTTATAACAGCTTCTACACACTCAATGCCTATGAAAGTATTAACGGTACTACATTTTTGTCTGTCTGTCTGTATGTTCCGGCTAATCTCCGAAACGGCTCAACCGATTTCGACGAGACATTCACTGACAGATAGCTGATATCATAGCTGGTAATTAAGGATACTTTAATTTTGGAACAAATTAGGGTTCCGCGCAAAAAAATTAAAACTATACAATCCGATTCCAATAGGGAATTATAAATGTATATCATCGATCAGGCTCGGCTTTTTTATGCGGGTGAAACCGCGGTGCACAACTAATAAACTGTATTTGTTCTTCGCAAAAGGCAAAAAACATGGTATGGGTAGGCGGTTCTCTAATTCTAGTACTGATGGGCACCGACAGCTTATAAATGTGACATAACATTAGATGTGGGTAGACGTTGCACTTACCATCTATACCACATATACCATAGCTGAACGATTTGCTCGTCTCGTCCCTAAATTCCATTAAAAAAAAATAGTGCCCGTGTCCAACATGTCAGCAGTGCGTGCACACTAACGTTCACATTGGGCTCCATGCTCCAGATAAGTCAGTCGTAGATAGAAAAAAATATATTTAAATTGGAATGTTACGAAATTCGCAGCAATAATTTGTAAATAAAAGGTTTAAGTATGACTTCTTATTTCCAGTCACGGCTGCGGGCGACAGGTCCCCTTTGCCTTGTCAAACGCTCAGGGTTCCCCATCAGTGACTTTCTGCTGCGATAAACTGCATTTAGAAAACTTTTAACTTACATATTTCTTATCTATATAGGTTTAAAGATTATTATTTCGGATACGAACATTACGAATTCATTTAAAATGAGATACAAGAGTTTTCCTAGTTTTCTTTTAAGTATGTACGTTATTAAGGTTTGAGTAATTAGTTGCAGGCAACGTTTGACCAGAGACTATTACGTGTTTGACATTGGCAGTACGAATGTAAACAAACGACATACTATTTTGTGATTGACGTTGTCAGTATGAACGTGAATATTCAATGTTTTATTTTAATCATTTAATGTAACATATATTATATTATAGAATTCCTCACTTCTTCTCCATACAAACTTTGATGGTGCAAAATCTCACACTCCTCCGTTCGCACAATATTCTCAAAAAGGGATACCAATATTTATCTTCACGTATTAATATCTAAATTGATATAACGATTATAAAGAGTAGGTAAGTATATTTTGAGGAAGCCTGTATTCAGCAGTGGGATTGTTAGCTAATCGTACCTACGAGCCGATATAACTGTAGCGACGTCTTTTAATTAAAAATGGAAAGTACTCTCAATGTCCCTCTGTCTGTTTGTTACTTTTTCACGGCTCAACCGTTGAACCGATCTTCAATAAATTCGGAACAGAGATAGCTGGCATCCTAGAGACGGACATAGGAAACTTTTAATTCCGGAAAACCAAACAGTTCTCGCAGTGTTTTTAAAAAACCTAAATCCACGCGAACGGAAAGGAGGTTGTGCAGCAAACATCCAAACATGGTATGCAACCACATTTATAATATTAGTAGATCAACCCAATGAAACGTGCAGTCAACCCTATTTCCCGATGGCTGACCTCCCTTGCGCATTTAAAAAGAAATAAAAAAGTAATAAAACACAGCCGCAATAAAACCGCGGGAAGGGTTCTCTGGACGCGTCCCGCGGGACCCTAATTTTTCGCGAGAACATTTTGTGCAGAGCATCGATACTATTTGCATTTCTATGGACGGGTTGTGTTCTTGAGGAGCTTTTTTGCCCTTTTCATTGAATACTCAATTGCCATTATCCCTTTCTTCCTGTTAATGTTCAAGAAGTGAACAGTAAAGTCTATCTTCATACGAGTAGCTAAGTCAATAGACTAAAAACCTAAACATAGAAAAAGACTTCATTAGCGAGTTCTTGACAGGCGGCGACACAATACATGTTTATTTTATAAAGAGATCTACGTTCTGATGCTTGTTTCTCAATTAGGTCATCATGAAAACTCTTGTGTAGAGTTCTGTAGTCAAATTTGTCATCATAATTTATGTCTTGTCGTTTGTCTTTCTGTTTGACCCAGGCATATCATCCATAGTTACACCTATTTGGAAATACTATTATACAAGCGTGAATTGATTCAATAGGAACAATACACCCAAAAACATGAATAGATGAGATTTATGAAAAAAAAATTTGCTACACACAATAGAGCCGTGGTAGCTCAGGGGCTAGGCGCTCGCTTTAAATTTTATAGTACGCGAGTGACGAGGGTTCGATTCCCGGTACCGGCACCACTAAAATTGTCAATTGCAATTTTAAGTGCCGATTTACCACGTGCTCGGCGGTGAAGGAAAACATCGTAAGGAAACCTGCATGTCTGAGAAATAAAAAAATATTTCGAAGACATGTGCAGTCCGCCAACCCGCATTAGAGCAGCGTGGCGGATTCTTCCTAACCCCAAAACCCTCTCAGAAATGAGAGGAGGCCTGTGCTCAGCAGTGGGACGTTTATAGGCTGAAACTTTACTTTTTTTTTACACAAAATGCATTAAATTTTTTTTCTCATCTCATGTAGTCAGAACCTCTTTAGACGAGTCTCTTTAATGCAATATACTTCTGTCACGAAGGTATATCTTTTAAATTCTTTAGCAGTGTGACACAGAGATGATCTGGTCCACAAAGTTTTAACCTCACATCGGCGTAAATGTTGTCCCACGGATATAGCCATTCTTTTAAAAGACAAAGTGACGACACGAGCTAAACGTTCAGCTGATGGTAAAGGCAACGTCTGCCGATAACAAATGCTGTGTCAGCTAGAACATTCCTGTGTGGCACCACATTACGCCCGTCACCCTGAGACGTCAGTCCTTAATATCCATTAATTACACTGCCAGTGCCTTCCAGACCGAAACACAGTAATGTTTGCATACTAGTATAAGTACTTCGAATTATAAACAGAAGGCTATGAATTTAGAACTTGCTTGAACGTGTTCAATGAAAACTGAGCAGAATGCGACAGGGCTGTCATAAAGTAACGCCAAAACCGATACCGATGTGAAAGTCGCAAACGTGCATCAAAGCCCTCATTCTACATTATATTTTCCAATCCTGCACCAACCGACTACTTGTCCAATGCCTCGGCATTCTACGGTAAACACACGGACCAGAAAAGTGGGTAAAAATAACAGTCTTGTTATCTCAGTGTATTTTGAATAAATTGTGAAAAGTGTGGTGGCAGAGTTCACACAAAATATTTTCATATCTCAGTCATACTAAGGCGTATCCGTCAAAATAAGGGAAGCAGTAGTGTGCAAACATTACTGTATTTCGGTTTGAAGGACACTGAGAGCTAGTGTAATCACTGAGCATATGAGACTAAAGAACCGATGTCTCCGGGATGATGGGCGCAGTGTGGTGCCCCACAGAAATGTTCGTGGTGACACAGCATTTGCCATTGGCAGACGTTACTTACAATCAGGTGAACGTTTTGCTCGTTTCATCAATTTATCCAATAAAAAAAATGCTTAGATGGACACGTAGAGAGAATGGATGAAAGAAGATTGACGAAACAGATTTACGAGGCAAGTGTGAATGGGCAAGCCGACGTAGGCGAACGTATCACGATCAGATCGAAGTCTTTTTAAGGAAAGACCACGTCAAATGCACCCTCAACCGACAGGCTTGCACAAAAACACTAATAAAATTAGAAGAAGCGGTAGATGTGTGTCAGGATCGTAGCAAGTGGTAAGATGTTGTCTCTGTATATGTATGTATGACTTTGTGGAGATGTTATAGGTTATCTTTGCATTGTTCAAGAAAATATACACCTCTCCTTGGAGGAATGCGGGTAATGCCGATCTGTCCGTGTACAGTAACGAGTTGGCGGTGTTTGGTCGGCGGCCGCGCGGCCACTTGAACGCAGCGACTTGTTCCGATAACCGTTCTGGAGAGGCGCGAGGGGACGGACTTAGATTTATATTTTTATCTAACATACATTTTCAATGAAAAATATCAAACTTTAAGAAATATTAACATGAGACAGTACTGTAGCACTGTAGCTATACACTACAATGGTGGCAGTACGTAAATAAACCTCATTCACTTACTGCCGCTCGACAAGGAACACAACAAGTAGGTATTGCTCATAACTCTGTCGACGTTCAGAACTATTTTAAAGCGAAATGCTCGCCTTGATGGCGCATGAATGGTTCTTCCGTTACTAGTTAGTTTCTAAAATTAAAGTTATAGTGCTGTTAATTTATACGATTATAGCATATATAATATTTCTAATGTTTCTCTCTCTCTCTCTCTCTCTTGTATCGGTAAAATAAATATATCAGTCATCTTAATATTCATTACAACTTTTACATCTATATATTAATACGTGAAGAGAAAGATTTCGCAATGGGGTTCGCCACCCGTGACGTCTCATTTCCCGCGAGGGCCAAAAGACTACGTAAGGGGCCTTTGCCCATCCCTTACATAGGTAAAAGGCGTGACTGTAAGGCGTATGTAAGAGAAAACTTTGTACCCCTTTTTAAGCATATTGCACGCAAGAAAGAGTGTGAAATTTGCCACTGTTAAGGTTTATATGGAGAAGAAGCGAGGAAGTGAGGAAGCGAGGAAATTGAATTAAATAAAATATTCAGATAAAAATAAAACATTTTTTTACGTTCATACTGACAATGTCAATCACATAAAGCATAGATTATACACTGTATACTGCATAACAGTCCTTCGTTTGTTTAAATTCATAGTGCCAATGTCAAACACATATAGTATTTTAAAATGTTGCCAACCAATAATTACTCAAATCTCAATTATGTTAAAACTGAAATTATGAATTAAAGTCGAATTTCGACCACAGGGCGACCACTAGTTTTATTTATTTTTCAATTAATCTTCGCAGCCAAATAGGTACCTGCATTGCCACCATGCCAGTATTTTGTTAGTCGGCAGCTTTGTCGCATCTCACGCATTTTAGCTCCATAGCACCCTTTCCTTTTCACATATGACGTGTGACAGAGACAGCCGCCGGTCACGGGACACAGCAATAGGCTAATATTTGATCACTTATTGGCCACAGCAAGTGCGGCCGGGGCGCAGCACTAGTGTTTGAACACTCGAGCATGTGATATTTTGTCTTTGTTTGCCGCCGTACGTTTTAAGAGTTGCTTTTTATGTGTTTTAACTTTCTTCCTTTTCGTGACTGCGTATTCGAGAAATAAACAGTATTTAAATAAAACTGTTTTTACGGATTTTATCGCGTTTCATTTTGTTCTATTTCCAACCCGACGTTTCGAGTGCTTTACAGTATCCATGGTCACGGGAGGACGTAGGTGACACATGTCCTGATCTCACAGTTAACCCGGAGTACCTTCAGCTTTTAATTATTATTTTTGGTCTGATCTTCGTAGAAAGAGCTAACTGTGTCTTGAAGCAGTGGTATGCTTGGTTTTTGATTTAATTTTGTTAATTATAGTATCCCAACCTAGTGGTAGTACCCTACCATCTTCTCTATTAGAATTAGGATGTTTTTTAATTTCTATGGCCTCACGAATCATCCTTGATAGGAATCGGTGTTCTTTTAACAAAATTAAACGCGATAAAGTCCGTAAAATAGTTTTACCTAAATGTGTAGTATTCGCGTAAATATAAGAAATGCAAAGAAGAATGTTGTTATTTAAACACTACAAGAAAATGTCCACTTAATTGTATCTTGTTATCTTGGTGATTTAAATTTTTTTTTTATTTCACTAAAGTGACGGAACGAGCAAAACATTCATTCACCTGATGGTAAGTGTAACGTCTGCCCATAACAAAATCCTGTGTCACCCACAAAATTACTGTGTGACACCACACTGCGTCCGTCACCCTGAGACATCAGTTCTTAAGTCTCATATGCCCAGTGATTACGCTAGCTTTCAGTGCCCTTCAAACCGAAACACAGTAACCGAAGTACTGCTTCACGGCAGAATAACTGGCCCTGGGGTGGTACCTACCTAGACGGAATCCTGCATAGGAATCCTACCACCAGTGCTTTCTCATAGAAAGGCACTTTAAACCGTGAATGTTTTTAACGTAAGTAGAGGTGACACGCGCTATCTGATGGTTATTGGTCATTGTGGAAATAGACATCGCAACCCAAGTCTCTATACAAGCTGAGGAGCCCTTCCGATTGAAGTAACTGACCGAGCCGAAGCCGGCCCTCTTGGGCACCCTCGAGTCAGTTACTCTCGCGCACAGGATGACGGTCCAAGCCGAGGCTAGGCTAGAGAAGAAGGTCTAACAGTGACCATCAGTCATAAAAAAGGTCCTTCAGGATTGTAATAGCTTATCTTGAAAGTGTTATACTGGCCTACTCTCACCACCAAAAGTCTCTTAATATCTCAACAGTTCTTTATTTAGCCTAAATTCTCTGGAAATCTGAGCTAGTCGCTGAGCTGTGCTTTTTGGTTCTTGGCCTCATGCAGCTGTATTTCCGACGCAACAATAAGACTGTGGGCTTCCTCATACTCCTTACTGTACTGGTCAAGCTCAGTGACAGTTCACAGCTCTGTAGCTGATCCCTTTCTGTTAATATACTTAAATACTCATTATGCAGACTTTCCATATCATATTTAAGTTGAGTATTTTTATTAATTATTACTACAACTTCTTTTTCATTGTCATCCCTTTCTCTAAGTAATTGCTTACATTGCTCCTTGGATGCCTTAAGTGCCTGGATCGCAAGTTGAAGTTGGGTCTCCAACTGGCGCGCCTTGGCGTTGCGGGTAATCATTTTATTATTTATCGTAAATAATATAAGAAACCAAAGAGATAATAACAGGTAGGAGAGTGAGCAAGGTCTAAATATGCTGTTAGTCAACCTCTAATTGAATCATCAATAAACAACTCAAAAAGAAGCCCAAAGCAGAATAACAATATTAATGGTTTATTTGTATAGAAATGAATGACATATACATTTAAACTATGTTCGTTACCTGTCAGTTAAGTTAGTAAACTTTCACAATTTTGTTTATGATTATACGCTACTTTTAGTTTATTTACTCACAGTACACAAGATTAACAGAATATAAGTGATGAATACTCAAAATTGAGGTGGATAGTTATGATTTACAATATTAAAGTTTTAAATATTTACGGGAGCAAAATTTTTTTCTTCTTTCCATTTGATGAAATGGCTAAAATATTCAGGTTGTGAATTACGCCTCCTTAACGAAAATCGTCGAAACCAGAGGCTGGACATCTCCTTCAGAAGCTCAAAGCCGCTCTGTAGTTTATACAAATAACAGCTTTTTACTCTATTATTATGAAAGTTGATACGGTACTTAATAATAAGAAAAAAACTATTTTTAAAATTTTTGTCTGTCTGTCGGTTTCTTCCGGATAATCTCCGAAACGGCTGGACCGATTTTGACGGGACTTTTGCTGACAGGTAGCAGATAGCAAAGTGCGTAACTTAGGCTACTCTAATTTTAGAAAAACGCGGGGCACAGCTATTAATAGAATAAAAGAAAACCTAAAGTTGACTGCGCAAACAATAATGCAAAATAAAAAAGATATATTAATCAATAAATTAAATAAACTAATAAATTAATACATATTATACATTTATTCAAATGTTCCAGGAAGATGCTGCCCGTCTTCGGGCGTTAATTTTTCCTCTGTCGACTTTTACGAGACCCACGGGATGAGATGGGGTGGTACTCGTAGATTCTCTTAAGCCGCCACCTCAAGCACACAGTAACAAAGCAAACAGTAATAATACTAACTTAAATTAAGAACATAATAATACAAACCTAAATTAAGAACATAATAATACAAACTTAAATTAAGTTTTGCAATAATTATAGGCGATGCACCAAGTTCAGGTGCCGATATACTGGTGGTAGGATTCCTATGCAGGAATCCGTCTAGGTAGGTACCACCCCAGGGCCAGTTATTCTGCCGTGAAACAGTAGTGTGAAAACATTACCGTGTTTTGGTTGGAAGGGCACTGAGAGCTAGCGTAATCACTGGGCATATGAGACTTAAGAACTCATGTCTCAGGGTGACGGGCGCAGTGTGGTGTCACACAGAAATGTCCTGGGTGACACAGCATTTGTTATAGGCAGACGTTGCACTTACCATCAGGTGAACGTTTTGCTCGTTTCGTCACTATATCAAATAAAAAAAGTGGTGAAGGAGAGCATCGAATAGAAACCTGAGAGATCAGTTCTTAAGTCTCGTATGCCCAGTTATTACGCTAGCTATCAGTGCCGTTCAAACCGAAACACAGTAATGTTTGCACACTACTGCTTCACGGCAGGAGGGTGATACCTACCTAGACGGATTCCTGCATAGGAGTCCTACCACCTTCAAAAACATAAAAATTTAGTAAATGTAAATACACTGGCTGCATTGCCCTATAATCCAAAAGACAATAGTGTTTGAATTCTGCGACCACTCACGTTAAAACATATGTATGTATTTTACTTCTAAATTGTTTCCGAGCATGTAGTCAGCTCCTTGTACTCGTATATCCCTTAAGTTCATTAGCTGCATAAATTATATTATTTATATATTTTCTACTATATTATTTATATTTTTTTATTTAGTTGTAAGGTTTTGTGTGGTGGTATTTGTACTTTGCTGTTGGTAGAATTCATATGCAGGAATCCGCCTAGGTAGATACCACCCCAGGGCCAGTTATTCTGCCGTGAAGCAGTAGTGTGCAAACATTACAGTGTTTCGATTTGAAGGGCACTGAGAGCTAGCGTAATCACTGGGCATATGAGACTTAAGAACTAACGTCTCACAATTATTCTGGGTGACACAGCATTGCAATGGGTGGACGTTGCACTTACCATCAGGTGAACGTTTAGCTCGTCTCATCCCTTTATCGAGTAATTTTTGATTTGATTTGATACTTCCTAATTCCCGATACGGAGATCGATATAGAACAAATATTTCAGACATTTGTTAATGGTTCTCAACAGCTGTATCGTAACAACTAACCATAGAAAAGGTTTTAGTATTTTAATGGTTTTGCGGACAATGTCCACATATTTATATAACAGGTACGGCTCTAATGCTTTTCTACCAATTTGCCTAAGTTAAGTAAAACCATTCGACTGAGGAGACTCGATTAGAAACCAAATAACTATATTTTAATTGACCGTTACAGCATTGCGTGCTTAGCAACCTTATTTTGTGCTGCATAAGGAGTATTATTATTGTCACATATTTTAAAGTAAGCACAAAGTAGTTTTAAAGTAGATACATGCAAAATTATATTGATGTATACCAAACAATAAGGTTGTCTTAAAGACGCTGAATGTGGTCCCAGACGTGGAGACGATGCAACAAATATTTTTTTTTATCGTCGGCAAATACAAACTTGTCAAGTCTACGTGCTTCTAACAAATGGAAATTCAAGTTTCTAAAATGTCCAAATATTGTGTCGTCTGCTTGTTTGGCGACGTGTATGCAGGAACGTGTGTGCGTGCGGACAGTCGGACAAACAAACGCGCGGCCGCTCAGGCGACCAAGCAAGAACAGATCGTGTTACTTATGCTTGGTACAATCGTACCGATAATGTTTTAATTTAAAATATTAAGAAAAAAACAATTAGTAGGACATTTTTAATTTAGAAATATGTAATTGAATTCTTTGATGATATTCATCATCATCAATTCAGCCCATCACTAGTCCACTGCTGAACACAGGCCTCCCCCATAGATCATTTTGGTGGGATTTTGCCATAGTCGCCACGCTTGGCAGGCGGGTTGGCAGTTTATTTATTCAGATGGTTCAGGAAGATGCTGCTGCCCATCTTCTGGTTTTTATTTTCCCTTTGTCGACTTTCACGAAACCCACGGGATGGGGTGGCAGCAGAGACATAAATTAATACTTTATATTCGAAAATTTTAATTTTTTTAAGAAATTGATGGTGTTAGAGACAGTGCCACTGACCATTATATAGAAATACAACGAGAGCCTCATTCATAGAGAGCGTATGTTTCACATGTGCTTTATTAACAAAACTGATACATCTGTAGCATAAATATTAAAAACATTTAATTCAAAAGGTTTTAATGTTACACGTACTAAAAATATGTTTATATGTCGGCGCAAACATGTTCGGCATCTTTTAAAATAAGAGAATTCCTATGCAGGAATCCGTCTAGGTAGGTAACACCCCAGGGCCAGTTATTCTGCCGTGAAGCAGTAGTGTGCAAACATTACTGTGTTTCGGTTTGAAGGGCACTGTGAGCTAGCGTAATCACTGGGCATATGAGACTTAAGAACTGATGTCTCAGGGTGACGGGCGCATTGTGGTGTCACACTGTTCTGGGTGACATAGCATTTGTTATTCCGTCACTTTTATTAAATAAAAAAAAGTTAAGAATTAAAACTTGATTACTAAGTTTTGAAAGAATCATTTCATAATAATTAAGGTTTACGTAAGTAACAAATTATTAAAAATAACACTTAACTATGTTTTGAAGTTGTATTGACAGAAGTAAGAGTCATTTGTAACTTGTAAACTAGTTAAGTGTAAGATTACACTTAAATAATTTGTATTATAATGACGATTTAAATAATAGTAACTTTAATGTGATGAAGGTGAGTTTTTTTTTATTTCATAAAAGTGACGGGACGAGCAAAACGTTCACCTGATGGTAAGTGTAACGTCTGCCCATAACAAATGCTGTGTCACCCAGAAAATTACTGTGTGACACCACACTGCGCCCATCACCCTGAGACATCAGTTCTTAAGTCTCATATGCCCAGTTATTACGCTACCTCTCAGTGCCCTTCAAACCGAAACACAGTAATGTTTGCACACTACTGCTTCACGGCAGAATATCTGGCCCTGGGGTGGTACCTACCTAGACGGATTCCTGCATAAGAATCCTACCACCAGTGAAATTTCAATCTTCAATGACAAAATAAAATATCAAATAGGACTTAATTACAGCGTGTCAGACACTGCCGCGCTGATCCGCTTCTCTAGAATGGTCACGGTGGATTTGTGCAGGCTTGAGAATTACCGCCTGGTGCTCCCTGGCGTCCCAAATGAAATTACTGACAATTTGGCAACTCCTGATTTCATATTTAACTAATACATACTCAGAAATATTCTGGGTGACACAGCATTTGTTATGGGCGGACGTTGCACTTACCATCAGGTGAACGTATTGCTCGTTTCGTCACTTTATACAATAAAAAAAACGCGGTTTTTTATGGATCTTTTAGTTTGCCCTATGTAAGAGAGACCACATTCACAATCCAGCTTGTATGCTCCTGCATCTCGTAGAGCGATGTTACACTTGACAGATGGTAAAAACTGACATATCTTCTTCGGTTGCTTGAAAAACTGTGGCCGGTTTCACTCGGTCACTGCGACGAAGGCGCGGAATCCGAAGCTTGTTGTCTTGCAAAACTTGCTTGACATGCTGAAGCCCGGCGGCCAGGTGTCACAGATCGTTTGTGCTCTCTGAAACGAAGATTTACCAACGGTAGCTAACTGTGAAGGGTGTGGTGAGATTCACCGTTTAAATACCTATTTGTATGGGTCTTTTTTTATACACAGTGCGACTCCAGGTGTGACTAGGATTCCGAATTACTAAAACATCCAGAAAAGCTAAAGAGTTATTTACCCCTAACTCCATTGTAAATCGAATTTTAGAGTTTAGAAAGTTAAGGTTGGATAGCCCTCACAATGATGTTCTCCTAGCCGATTTCGACCACGGCGACAACTTCCGAATACTGTCGAGAGCCATCAACTGCGCAGAAGATATTATAGTGCCACAAGTGTACGCGCAAACACAGAGGCACTCACTCGTCCCAACATACTCGCGCCCGATGTAACGCTGATGCGATAAGATCGGAGATAGGCTAGGAGTCACTGTCAGAAACACGGGGACAATCACAACACAACCAGACCTGAAAACCAACAATTTGTGTTTGTTTTCAGGTCTGGCCTGTTTTCAGGTCACAAATGTTGGCTCCGGCTGGGAATCGAACCCAGGACCCGCGGCAGGTACTCTGTCCACTAGGCCACGCGGTCGTCAGCCCTCACAATAGTGCTAGATCAAAAATGTTCTTAAGCGCCGTTCCACACGACTGTTCCAAATTGGTGTCTTTGAAGCGGGTTAAATGTGAACACACAGCGGGTCAGCGAGCGCGTACCAAACGCGCACTTGCGTCACCACTGGTTAGAATAACATTGCCATGTCTGTGTGTCTGAATGTGTGTCGCGTCTGTGTGCGCGCAGCATTAACTCCCTAATGTATTTTCCATTCTTTCAACAGATTAATATTTTCATTTTGTAGCGTCAGAAAAAGTACTCGTGGGCTCAAATCTTTAAGAGTATTTATAGAAAATGGAGTGTATTTTCTACCAATGCAATTGCAATGCAATTTCCTGAGTTGCTACAAGGCTGCAAATGCAGAACAATGTTTTGCACTACAAGTGTTACTAATTATATTTTGTGTATTCTCACTTATATTTTTCCAATTCGTATCATTAAAAATATGAATTAAAAGCTGAAGGTACTTCGGGTTAACTATGACATCAAGACATCTGTCACCTCAGTCCCCCCGTGACCATGGTGACCCCACGTGATCGTGCTGTAAAGCACTCGAAACGTCGGGTTATAAATAACAAAAATTAAACGCGATAAAATCCGTAAAATTCGTTTCATTTAAATGAATTATTTATTAATAAAAAGCAAAAGTATTTATATACACACATAAAATAGTAGGATTCCTATGCAGGAATCCCTCTAGGTAGGTACCACCGCAGTGCCAGTTATTCTGCCGACAAGCAGTTATGTGCAAACATTACTGTGTTTCGGTTTGAAGGGCACTGAGAGCTAGTGTAATCACTGGGCATGTGTGACTTAAGAGCTGAAGTCTCAGAGTGACGAGCGCATTGTGGTGACCCACAGAAGATTTCTGGATGACACAAAATTTGTTATGAACATTGCAATTTGCTCATGTTAATTTAGTTACATCAAAAAAATATTGATCAAATGTTTCAAATCACATTTGATAAATATTTTCATAGGCCCAAAATGCAGTCCTGAAATGATTTTGATACCTGCTTAACGGACTGGGAAGTGGTTATATCTATCATAAATACATAAAACCTAATGAAAGAAATCGGGGGGAACCTTTGCTCAAAAGTGGAACAGATTAAACTAAAACACATATTTGTTTTGCTAACGGTAAGCCTTGGCGCGCGCCCGCGTAGCGTCGAGCAAACAGTTGCCCAATTTTTAACAGAGATTTCGTATAATCGACCTCCGATTGTGTCCACAGGGCAATTAATTGGACTCCGCGTTGGTATTCATCGCTGTTGGACCGATAGCTTCTGGGAAACCGGAGGATCTGGTTTGATTTCAGCACCTGCCCAAGCAAACACTTTAGTAGACGTGAGATTATGGCTATTAGATTACACTTAACAATACGTATAGAATCCAATTCATTTCACAAACACATATTTAAGTAAATATTAATATTAGGAATTGCGGCTTTAAAAACTGTTATCTAAAATAATGAAATAACGTTACTGAATAAAAAGTCGGAGACGTTGAAAAATATCTCCCCGTAACTGCTTTAAACAGGTGAAATCTCATTAAGTTCTATGAAATTAAGAAGTAAAAAAAGTAAAGTAACAGCCTATGAATGTCCCTCAGCCGAGCACAGGCCTCCTCTCATTTCTGAGAGGGTTTTGGAGCCTAGAAGAAGAATCCGCCACGCTGCTCCAATGCGGGTTGGCGGACTTCACATATCCTCGAAATATTCCTCGGAGATGCAGGTTTTCTCACGTTGTTTTCCTTCACCGCCAAGCACGTGGTAAATCAGCACTTAAAATTGTAGAACAACTTTAGAGGTGCTGGCACCGGGGATCGAACCCAGGTTACTCGTGTACTATGTATGAAGCGCGTATTAAGAAGTAGGTACACTTAATTGTTCTTGAGATAGAAAAACAAAATCTATATAATGTAACGTGTGCGTGACCGCACTAGTCGTATCTTGTGTATGTTACCATTAAAAATTATTATGCTGGCATCCTTAGAGAATCTGCCACCCCATCTGATCCCGTGGTTTTCGTAAAAGTCGACAGAGGGAAAATGAAAACCAGGAGATTTCATTTTCCCTCTGTCGACTGACGTTAGCATCTTCCTGGTACATCTAAATAAATAAGCTACGGTTGCCAGCTCGCCTGCCAAGCGTGGCATCTGTGTCAAAATCCCCCAAAATGAGAGCTACAAACTTTTGTGGATATCTATGGGGGAGGCCTATGTTCAGAGAGGAGACTAGTGATATGCTGAAACGATAATAATGATGAAACAAATTTAATATTTTGAACTATTATTACATCCGCGTAGAACCGGTATGACCACCGCCTCATCCCGCGGACGTTGTTAAAGACGACTAAGGGAAGGGATTCCAAAAAAATACCATAGTCACGAATAGATGACGAAATAACCCTGTCATTTACGCCAAACGTAAATTATGCAAACCGGTGTCAGGCAGCAATTCCTTAAATGTAAAGTGTCTGACACTGCGACGAACAGCCCGCCTGCCAAGAGTGGCGATTGTAGCAAATCCTTATAAATGTGGTCTAATGTCCAGCAGAGGACATGTACGCTACATTGCACTCACTAATTCAACGAAGCACAATAACCTGCTTTACGTAAAAAAAACGTGCATTGCTTCTTAAACTTAATTCAATTTATATTTCGCGCAATTTAAAGAAAACTAAATTATAAAAAAAATGGCCATTCATGACTGAAGAACCTTAATTGTTTCCGTCAGTCGTATAGTCTGTGGAAACCAGAGACAGCGAGCGTAAATGGATATTGTATTGTATTGCGTGATATTTTGCAAATAGGAGCTGCCCATGCGAGAGCGTTTATCGACAATTGGATGAACGTGTATATTTTTTTTATGGGCACACTTTACAATACAAAAATAAAGAACAAACATACATACAAAAAGCAACAAATAATGTTTACGCGCAGTACTCCAGTTTACATTTTTATGAACGAACAATGTACAATCATTACCATTTATTGATAAAATACACTAAGTTAAATACAATAATGATATAATAGATGAAGGCCTGGTTAACACAGTATTTGCGAAAGATACTAAATTAAGCGTCTTGGATTCAACCCGAAGCGGACATCAGTGAAGCCAACTTATCGGCCTCGCTACGCATGGTAGGATCGTTGCCGATCGCAATTAGCAAACTTCAGGGGCGGATTCGATAACCTGGCAGCCCTAGGTCTACGGGAAATTGCGAACAAGTGTGTAAATTATTAAATCGATTAAATTGATTATCGTATATAAAATTATTATTAGATAAAATTACCACTTACCACCACTTCAGCCTATCACTAGTCCACTGCTCAATATAGGCCTCCCTATAGATTGCCACAAAAGTTTGCAGTTCTCTCATTTTGGCTCATTTAAGCCGCCACCACACGGCACCATATGCTCACCATTCTTTTATGCGTGAATAACAATTTAAAAAATCTTACTAAGTTAAGCCGCCCTCAGCTCGGGCCTACTCGGACTATAAGGCAAAGCGGCCTCATCGCACCTTGGATTCTCGCTCTGCTACGCGTTTTAGATCTAGATAGACTATTATATATACATACATACATACATAAGATCACGACTGTATCCCATAAGGGGTAGTCAGAGACTGGGCACTCACTGCAAAAACAGATGGCTGCCACAATCCACGTTTCACCAAAACAATATAATGCACTTGGTGTGATAGGTGGTGAGCCCATCGCCACCATGCGCTGTTGGGTGCACAGTGCAAGTTTGATTCCTTACTCGCCTTTTACGAGATCCATTGGATGAGATGGAGTGGTAGTATTCTTTTAACGAGCCGCCACCACCCGGCTTATACTCATATATATATATATATATATATATGTATTTGAGATCGTCATCCCACCATTTGACTTCGAAGTTTGAAGGTGATTTTTGTGCTATTTGAATTTAATTTCACTATAAAACGCCAGGAAATAATACTATCGAGAGAAAAAATATTAGGACAATCCCCCAGCAAAATCTAGGCAATAGCCTAAAGGTTTCGGGTACGGACTGCGAAACATGACGCCGCAAGATCGAGCTGTGCAATTTTTTAATCAAAAAACCGACTTCAATGTACCGGATCCAAACAGAGTTGTTGTTCTCATAGATCCCAACATTAAAACTTGAATACATTTATATGGGACCACCTTATGGTACTAATCTTTATTTAGATCTATACTAATATTATAAAGGAGATAGATTTGATTTTTTGTATATTTGTTTGTAATGATTTAACTCAAAAACTACTGAACCGATTTTAAAAATTCTTTCACTTGTATGCAACTACATTATCACCGAATAACATGAGTTGTATTTTATTGGAAAAAAAACCGTGATCCTTACCAAAATTGCTATGATGTAACTAAGGTATCAAAAATTTACTGATAAAAGTCATTATTTGGCGTGCGCTGCAAAAACAATTGATGATAAAGAAAATAATGTACTACATTTTCATAGTACTCATCATTACTCACGAAAAAGTCCGCGAGGCTATATGTCTAACTGTTATAGTTAAGTCACAATAACCACTTTTTGTTCAAATTAGTCAATCAAAACACGGGAAGAATCGAAAGATGATGACATTCGTATCATGGTATTAATCCTTATCCTACAAAATAGTTTCATAGTCAAGTTTGGATTATATACATGTACATTCCTCTTTAACTTATTCAAATCGGACCTATCGTTTAGAAGTTACGACAGGTATAAAATGCTAAAAGTAAGAAAAATGCCGCGGTGTGAGCGAACAGAGAGCGAACTACGCTCGCCTACTATAATACCTATTATCCTCATATTTTTTTTTGTAAACTAGAAACAATTGAGTGCTGGTTGGTTATTTTTATAACATATATTTTTTAAATTTAAAACTTTGAAACGCTCTATAAGAAATACAGCGGCCCAGCTCCATGCGACTTGGGCATCATTGAAGAGCGCTCCCTATGCGCAGCGGTCGAGAGTGGTCGTTTTATTTTGCTACCACCACATCAAATATTGACTATATTTCATGGCTTATATTCCCATAAACAAAACTACAATAACGTAATCTTATCTGACCCGCTGCAAAGCCGCAGATGAGAATAGTCGCTACAAAAAATGTTAGTATAAGGAATTCCGGTTGTTCTATTTGTCCCAATAAAGTACTAATTTATCTTTCTAATATATACTTAGCCGGGGCGGATCGCTAGTATAATATATAATAAAAAGAATCATAAAAGTACTTTGGACGCTTCACACCTTAGACGCTTCGTACTTTGGACGCTTAACACCTTAGACGCTTCGCACTTTAGACGCTTCACAACTCAGACGATTCGTACTTTGGACGATTCACACCTTAGACGCTTCGTACTTTAGACACTTCACACCTTAGACGCTTCGTAATTTGGACGCTTCACACCTTAGACGCTTCGTACTTTGGACGCTTCAAACCTTAGACGCTTCGTACTTTGGACGATTCACACCTTAGACGCTTCGTACTTTGGACGCTTCACACCTTAGACGCTTCGTACTTTAGACGCTTCACACCTTAGACGCTTCGCACTTTAGACGCTTCACAACTCAGACGCTTCGTATTTTGGACGCTTCACACCTTAGTCGCTTCGTACTTTAGACACTTCACACCTTAGACGCTTCGTAATTTGGACGCTTCACACCTTAGACGCTTCGTACTTTGAACGCTTCACACCTTAGACGCTTCGTACTTTGGACGATTCACACCTTAGACGCTTCGTACTTTAGACGCTTCACAACTCAGACGCTTCGTATTTTGGACGCTTCACACCTTAGTCGCTTCGTACTTTAGACACTTCACACCTTAGACGCTTCGTAATTTGGACGCTTCACACCTTAGACGCTTCGTACTTTGGACGCTTCACACCTTAGACGCTTCGTACTTTGGACGATTCACACCTTAGACGCTTCGTACTTTGGACGCTTCACACCTTAGACGCTTCGTACTTTAGACGCTTCACACCTTAGACGCTTCGCACTTTAGACGCTTCACAACTCAGACGCTTTGTATTTTGGACGCTTCACACCTTAGTCGCTTCGCACTTATAATGCTTTGCACCTCAGTCCCTTAGTCGCTTTGCGCCTTATACACCACCATTTCCTTTTGCGACTCTAACAATAATCACAATAATCACCTTACAAATAAAATTATATATATCCTTTATATGGGAAAAAAGCGTGCTTGAATGTATGTATGTAAATTTTTCCAAAATTTGTGTTTTTGCTCAAATGTTGGCTTCAGCTGAAATTCGAACCCAGGACCCGCGGCATCAAATCACGTCGTCGTAATACGTTACTGTTGCAAATGGAGCGAACCGCTAACGTTGCTCCACATAACTATAGCTGCAAAAAATCGCAAGTCTTCGATTTCGCGGTAAACGTTAACAATGTAATTGCATTTTTTGCCTGCTCACTCGACATTTCTCTGCGTAGGAGCTGGTCGGACGGTCGCGTGATATCTGAATGGAGACGTAACGCCGGGTGCCGGTTGTTTGCCCAATTTGCAATTTCACAGGTGAGCGGCGCCGGGCGTTGGGGGTAGTTAAAATTGGTTTAATACGCTTCGACAACTTTCTTATTTTTATGCTAGAAACTTGAGATGGTGGGACGTTTGTAGATGTTTGTATTGTTTAAGGACATTGTTTTGTTTCGCTGCAGGACAGGTTGCTTCAGTGGTCAGCGTACCCGGCCACTGAGACGTGGAACTTGCACTTTGAATCCTGGTACTTAAAAAGTCGTGGTAGCTAAGCGGCTAGGCGCTCGCTTTATAATTTCATAGTACGCGAGTGACGTGGGTTCGATTCCGGCGTCAGCACCGGTAAAATTGTTAATTGCAATTTTAACTGATGAATTACCACGTGCTCGGCGGTGAAGGGAAACGTCGTGAGGATACTCGCATGTCTGAGAAATAAAAAATATTTAGAGGTCATGTGATGTCCGCCAATTGAAGCGGCGTGGCGGATTCTTCCCGGCTCTAAAACCCTCTCATAAATGCGAGGAGGCCTGTGCTCCGCAGTGGGACATTTATAGGTTGTTACTATCAATGAAGACTTGCGACACGTGCAAATAAGACAACGGCTAGGTAGTGGAGTGATTGTTCATTTATTTTCTTCCACCGACTTTTACATAATATGACAATCCCCTTTTTATAATAAAAAATACAATAATTTAAATATGAGGACAAAAATCAAAATCAGAAATATGAGTAAAATATCAAATTAAATGCAATGCAACCATGCAACAATTTCATAGCAAACTGTACGAAAATTTTAAAATCCATTCAAAGTCAAAATTTCTTTATTCAATTTACGCTTGTTTAAAGCTCTTATGACGTCAAAATCTACACCGATTCAAAAATGACCTTCTCAGTAAAGAACTGGTAAGAAACTCTGGGGTCGTTTTTTTTTTTTCAATGCCATATTACATAATGTCATTAATAGATTACAAAAAAAATACATCATAAATTTAGTAGCCCCCCTAGGGTTTGCAAGTGCAGAGCATGAGTTATTTCCACACATCTTTGTCCTCTATGTAATGATATATTTTATAAAACGCTTTATCTAAGAATGTCTTCTTGATAAGAATTTTAAAATCCCTCTCCGATTTTAGTGTCACCCTTTTAGGAAATTTATTATAAAACTTTATACATCTACTAAGAAAAGACTTTATAGTTTTAGTCAACCTAATCATAGGAACCTCTAGCGTGTCATTGATTATTACATACATACATACATAAGATCACGACTGTATCCCATAAGGGGTAGTCAGAGACTGGGCACTCACTGCAAAAACAGATGACTGCCACAATCCACGTTTCACCAAAGCAATATAATGCACTTGGTGTGATAGGTGGTGAGCCCATCGCCACCGTGCGCTGTTGGGTGCACAGAGCTCGCCTTTTACGAGATCTATTGGATAAGATGGATAATTAATATTTTAATCAATAATTAAAAATACTAACACATGTGTACACTATGAGTTCAATGAGTACATGACGATACCACGGTTTAGACAAAAAAAAATAATACATACTACAGAAAAAAACTTTAGTACAAAAATTCATCTCACATTTTTGTTTTTGTTCACTGAAGGATATCTATCAAATTTTTGTATATAATGAAATATTTAATAATTATTATGTATTTGAATAATGAAATTTGGTTATATGTCGGTTTTTTAATTTTTTTCCTTAACACACAAAAAATATTTGTCTTCGGATCTAAGTTAGTTGCGGCAGCCGATGTTATCGCTTAAGCGTTACACGGGAAAGGTGTAGACTACAGCATGCCTCTCTAGTCGCGCGCGGGAGATGTCGAAGGGGTGGAAAGAAGAAAGAAAGAAACATCATCATCATCATCATTTCAGCCTATCACTAGTCCACTGCTGAACATAGGTCTCCCCTATAGATTACCACACAAGTAAGTAGCTCTCAATTTGGGGGGATTCTGCCATAGTTGCCACGCTTGGCAGGCGGGTTGGCAACCGCAGTTTTTTTTCTTCAGATGTTTCAGGAAGATGCCGCTGCCCATATCCTGGTTTTAATTTTCCCTCTGTCGACTTTTACGACACCCACGGGATGAGATGGGGCGGTAGATTCTCTTAAGCCGCTACCGCACGGATATCAATCATTATAGCGCCCATAAACATGTTTTTGTTTATATAATTCGTAACTCGCCGGGGTTCAGCTAAGTAATAGTTTTGAATAAAGTTTCACGTCTCCATTCAAATGTAGTTTGAAATTACCGGCCACATGTCAAACCTTTCGACAACTCAATACATCGCCTAAGGAAATTTCAATAACAAACACACAATAGTACCTTTTCAAACTATCTCCCACGCAAAATACTTAAATATAACAACCTATCAATACAATAAAAATTATGCAATCCTCAAACTTATTTCGATAACTATAAGATCCATGAAGAACGCTTCGAGAACTTGGCGTGTTGAACAAAATATTTTATTCCAAAGTACAAAGGTTATAATAAAAATCTTTTCATTCGGTCGATTCTGCAATGATTTGCTAACAATAAGTAATTGATATGAGCTCAACGGTTTCGAATGACCCGCCGACCAACATTCAATGATACCTCTGTTCAAGCATACCTTGTAGAAAATCCTGTAAATAAGTTATTTGTAGGAAGAGCGAGAGCTCTCCGGAATTTGGACGTCGATTAGAATAATTTTACCTGCTATTATGTCGAAATCATTGAGAGGTTTTTAAGTGTTTTTTTTTCCTGCCTTTTTACCAACAATTAAAAGTATATTGCGGTGTACCACAGCTGAGCTTCTGGGGTATTAAATGACAGTATCTTTGTTGAAAGGAAAAACTTAACCCGTTGTCATTTTTTAGATTTCTTCAATTGGTTTTTAACAGATATAGAATTGTAAACGCATTGAGGCCATTGAACATCGAAGTTTTAATAACACAATCGTTTGTTCATCACACTTAACGTAAGTAGCAGCGGAAGAGGAAACGTAGGTTTTTCTTTCTTGTTTCTTTTATATTTGTTACACAAATAATAACGCGTTTGCCGAAATGTAATGAATACTCTGAGGAAAGTTTTATCGTTGCGACAATATTCTTTCGACGAGATTTAATCAGTCCGTAAGCGAAAGTATTACACCCTGTGAGAAATCCGTCTAGGTAGGTGCCATCCCAGGGCCAGTTATTCTGCCGTGAAGCAGTAGTGTGAAACATTACTGTGTTTCGGTTTGAAGGGCACTGTGAGCTAGCGTAATCACTGGGCATATGAGACTTAAGAACTGATGTCTCAGGGTGACGGGCGCAGTGTGGTGTCACACAGAAATGTTCTGGGTGACGCAGCATTTGTTACGGGCAGACGTTGCACTTGCCATCAGGTGAACGTTCTGCATAACATTTCAAAATGTCTGTATTCCTTATATACCACCATTTTACTGGTGGTAGGATTCCTATACAGGAATCCGTCTAGGTAGGTACCACCCCGGACCAGTTATTCTGCCGTGAAGCAGTAGTGTGAAACATTACTGTGTTTCGGTTTGAAGGGCACTGTGAGCTAGCGTAGGTAATCACTGGGCATTTGGGACTTAAGAACTGATGTCTCAGGGTGACGGGCAAAATGTGGTGTCACACAGAAGTATTATGGGTGGGTAAATCATCCTAATTTTAATAGGGAAGATTAAAATAGGGAAGTTGGGTTCATTTAAACGTTCAATGAGTATTATTTTTTTTATAATAGAGGGGGCAAACGAGCAAACAGCTCACCAGATGTACGCCGCCCATGAACATCTGCAATAAATACCTACCAGAAGAAATCACGAGTGCGTTGCCGGCCTTTGAGAAAAAAAATATACTCTTTTCTTGAAGGTCTCTTAGCCCCAAGTATTATATAAATAATCTAAAAATAACAATCATTCAACATAGATTATTGATGGCAAAATCCCCCTAAAATGAGAGTTACAAACTTTTGTGGCAATCTACAGGGGAGGTCTAAGTTCAGCAGTGGACTAGTGATAGGCTGAAATGATGATGATATTTTATTATGTAAGTTCATTGCCAGACTAGTGGTTCCCCAATGGTCAAAATTCGACTTGAATGATAAAATGGCGAATTTATGTTTTTTAAATATAACCACCCTTCTCCTCTCTTGCGTGTAAATCAACGCTCAACTTTTTAACACATTACTCCATGCTGAAGCCGAATTCTAAATTTAACCCCAAAGCCAGCTAACTGGCAATACTACCTCAGAACTTCCCCTATTAATTACCGAAATCGGTTTAAAGTAACCACGCCCCAAACAAAGCCAACAAAGCCGCTGCTCGTTAAATATTTTTAACACAACTTTCTTTATTTCCATTATTCTAAATTATTTTACACTTTACTAACTTACATCCTAAAGAAACAATCCTGGGCTCTGATGAAATAAGAACTGTTTCGCCTTGAACAGCACGAGCTCAGCTGCAAAATCAATTTTGTGCAACACTGGAGGGTTATTCAATAACAATTATTAAGGGCCCCATTGTTATAGTTCTAATAAAATAATGGAAATAATAAAACAATTACAGGAGTGGTTCTCACAAACGCACTTGGATTCAAACCCGGAGTCAATGGGTATCGTGTGGCGAGTCTTTGTCCCAGCGCAACGTGGCCGGCTATTGTTCCCAGTGATTACTGCACAATAGGCACGATTAGGACATTTGGCCTTCGATTGATGGCAAAAAACGATTGATCAATCCTAAATGTAGATGTTAAGTCCCGTTGAAAAGTGGAAATCATAGGGCTTATGGAAACTAATTCAGCATAGTTGCAACCTCAATACTATTTTAATATAAAGCAATCTATAAAGCAGGACTCTGGCTGTAGTGTGTACAACACACACTACAGCCATTACACATTATAACAGCGTATAATAATTGCTGAGCGGGTGACGTCATCCCTAGACTCTAGATACCACGAGGCGTTCGGTATTCAGGGGTGACAATGGATCTAAATCTTGATTTGGACAGACGATTCTTTGTGCACATTTACCATATACCTACCTTCAATTAAGCTCGTTTAACACGCGTACTAACATAAGTAAGGACATAGGCTTGCCCAGTTATTTCACCATCTGTCAGTGACCTTCAAACTGAAACACAGTTCTGTTACCGCACTACTTGACAGCAGAATAACTGGCACTGAGGTTGGACCACCAGTTACGCCTATGATAAACGAAATTTATTATCTTTAGTCTCCTCTACGGTTAATTAAACGTACAGTTACCTGCCTACTGAACCGGGGTCAAGTGTTACCTGGTGCAACCAATATTTCTATTATAAATAAGTGATTGGATTTTAAATACAGTTTTTAAGGTAGCACCTCTTTGTTGTTGTTGTTATTTTTTTTTATTGGACGAAGTGTCGAAACGAGCAAATCGTTCACCTGCTGGTAAGTGCAACGTCCGCCCATAACAAATGCTGAGTCAACCAGAATATTTCTATGTGGCACCGGCATCGCGCCCTCGCCCTGAGTCTTAAGTTTCATATGACCAGTAATTACGCTCTTTTTGCTTATCTCTCAGTGCCCTTTGGACCGAAACACAGCCGTAAAGCACACTACTGCGTTACGGCAAAATAACTGGTCCTGGGGTGGTACCTACGTAGGCGGGTGCCTTCATAGCAGTCCTACACCCAGGAGAGTACAAATAATAACTTCAACCTGTGGAGTCACCACGTCCAGTTGTCCCGGCAGGATGGCGAATCTGATGTGCCGGCACTCGCCGCGCCCGGTGTACCACTACGAGTTCGCGTACATCGGCAACCACAGCCACTACGAGGATCCCGACTCTGGGAGACCTACAGGTACAGTTCATCATCATCATCAACATCATTTCAGCCTATGACTAGTCCACTGCTGAACATAGGTCTCCCCCACCTATTTCTCATCTGGGGGGATTTCACAATAGTTGCCACGCTTGGCCGGCGGGTTGGCAATCGCAGTTTATTTGTTTGGGTGTTTCAGGAAGATGCTGCTGCCCATCTCCCAGTTTTGATTTATCCCTCTATCGACTTTTACGACACCCTCGGGATGAGATGGGGTGGTAGATTCTCTTACTCCGCTACCACACGGCGTAGGCGTAGTTCAGTGGTAGAATGCTCGCTTGCCAGTTACAGTTACTTAGACATAAATCACTATATAGTTCATAGAATCTATCGTTACTTTCACGGAAACTCTGAGATGGTACCTACCTAGACAGATGCCTGCATGGGAATCCTACCACCAGTAAAATTACATCACTAAAAGTATCCTGCGTGGATGACAATATTTTGTTGTTAACCAAAATATCTGGCAATATTTTAAACTGGCCCAGGAAAGATCATCAACAGCTTTAAATACACGAAGAACTATAATAAAAAGTTGTTATTTATTCGACGAACTTAAACGTCATTCGCCCATCTTCAGTCATACCTTCCTGTCATTATCGACTCTGGGAAAATGGTATCAAGTCATATTATGAACGATTTGTTTGTTTATCAACTCCATCTTTCTTAACACAAAGATCAAAGCTGCTATTGTAAACAAGCAGTCGCTTAACCAACAAAAGGCACCTGCAACTAGCATTATCCTTTACCGCCATTGTTGCTGCGTGGGAGAGATGCCACTGATATACTTTAGCTTTTTGAACCACAAAAGATATCGATTTTGTTGCAAGTATTCCAAACAAAGGTTACTTTGTCCCTGTTGGTACTCCGTCTGTAGAAAGGGACAGCATAATTAGACCCTTTATAATCTTATCCGTGAATCTTTTTGCAAAATTACACCCCGTGCATTGCTTTCACAACATTGTTGACAACATGTCGTTGCGTAAATCCATTTTGCGAATGCACTTGTGCCTAATACTACTATAATATGGCATAAACATTTTTTTTTAATAAGCCATAAGAAGCTTATGTAGCGCGTTAAGTAAGCTTGTCAAAGTATGTAAGTATGTCCCACATTACAGCTTACTGCAACAACAAAATGGTATTATTCTGCAGTGGCATAACCGCAGCGCTATCAAACTGCCTTAACAAAAAAACGACATTCACGAATTGGAAGACGTAATGTAAGGAGTCATCATCAGCCCGTGAGTAGACCAGTGCTAGATATAGACTCAGTTAAATGAAAAGGATTTGCTGTAATCATCAGACTTGACACGCGGATCAGCGATCGCCGCTTCTCGCACCTCTGACGCTGAGCCCGTCATCGGTCGCAGACTTTTTGTGTATATTTACGATTAAGATGGTTGTTCCGCCATCCATGCTACGAGATTGAACTGCCATTATTCTTTAATAAACTAATGCCTCTTTCGTGCTCCAAATAGATATTAATCACGCCTCTTTCCCGTTGGGGTAGGCTGAGACCACATCTTTCCACTTGCTACAATCCTGGCACGCATGTTTCGCTTTAAAAATCAGAAAAAAAGGAATTTGCCGTCGAATGGTGACGTTAGAAAATCCATCTCGTCCCGTGGTCGTCATGAAAGTCTATTAGGAGATTCTCGTGGCTACCGAATATACGTACACATTAAATCTTCAAAAATATCCATGTGCCCTGCCTTTAGTAGAATTTAAAAACCGACGTTTATATTTTTTAATTTGTTAAATTCTTTAAATTTTAAGATATAAGTACCATTTTAGTTAACAGCTATTACGCATTATACTACTGATATTAATCTATTTCGGATTGATTAAATACGCATTTTTTTAAGCCGCTACAATTTGTTTGGAACCAATACGTTCAAAACAGACATCATGAATAACAATGCAAATAGCAAAACTTTTTTAAAAATGATAAATGTCCATCTCAATAACAGATCTTATCACAAACATCTTAAGAATTAAAATTCATTGATTTACTATTGGACATATTTCAACTATCCCCCGCGTTGTTTTTAGTCTGTTAATCACAGCTTAAAATCGCAGGCGCACGACACGTGCCGTAAACAAGATGGCGACTGCCCAACTATGTAACTCGCTTTATTTTATTGTTTGTTGGTTTTTAAATTGTCCGGCTTTAGGGTTGGATTTTAATGATTGTTAAATTTTAATGCTTGTGGGAATTAGGTTTTTGCATGCTTACCAAAAAACTGCAACGACATTGTTCACTACCTTTAATCAGAATGACTATTTAGATATCTTTAGTTACTTAAAATTTTCAATTCAACCACTGAACGACAACATAGTGAAAGACAAAAATATACATTATATATACTAGGTGGATTGAAAAGTACTCGGCATAACACAGATCCATTCAATTCTAAAAATCAAATCTACCCACATTATTTAGTTCAGTTCAGACTAGTTCATTGTGTGAAGTTCGAAACGTGTGCGATAATTAGTTGTGATTTTATAAATTTATTAACAAAGTAATCGGTCATAATTTCCGCGAATGGAGCAAATCGAACAGCGTGCCGTCATTAAGTACCTCCATAAGAAGGGGCTATCATCAAAAGCCATCCATGATGACATGGTCAGTACATTAGGCGATTGTGCTCTGTCATATTCATCCGTCAAAAAATGGATAGCAGAATTTAAGCGTGGTAGAGAGAATGTGAAAGATGAACCCCGCTCTGGAAGGCCTTCGACGTCAACTACTGAAGAAAATATTAAAAAAGTACTTGATTTAATAATGGGAGACCGCAGATTAAAAATTAGAGAGATAGCCGAGATTATAGGCATCTCTTATGAACGAACTCAAAACATCATTGTCAACGAGTTGGGTTTCCACAAGGTGTCTGCGAGGTGGGTTCCGCGACTGCTTTCAGTTGAACAAAAAAGGACGCGATTGACTATTTCACGCGACTGTTTGGAGTTATTTGAAGCCGATGCAGATGATTTTTTGAATCGTTTTGTTACTATGGACGAAACATGGGTTCATTACTGTACACCGGAAACAAAACAACAATCAAAACAGTGGAGAAGACCTGGTTCACCACCCCCTAAAAAGGTTAAGTCGATTTTGTCGGCAAATAAGGTGATGGCTTCAGTATTCTGGGACTCGAAAGGTGTGATTATGATTGATTATCTTGAAAGGGGTCAGACTATAAACTCTGATTACTACTGCACCTTACTACGTCGTTTACGAGAGGAAATAAAAGAAAAACGTCGAGGAATGCTCAGAAGAAAAGTCCTGTTTCATCAAGATAACGCCCGTGTTCACACGTCAGTACAGTCAATGGCTGGAATTCACAACTGTGGCTTTGAACTGTTACCGCATCCGCCGTATTCACCTGATCTGGCACCATCAGACTTCTTTCTGTTCCCTAACCTAAAAAAGCACTTGGGAGGTCAAAGATTTTCGACAAACGACGAGGTCAAAGCAGCTGTAGACGCATATTTTGACTCTAAGGAAGAATCATTTTTTTTAACGGTCTAAATGCTTGGAAGGGGAGGTGGCAAAAGTGTATTGAACTTGATGGTGATTATGTAGAAAAATAAAAATATAACTGATTTAGTATGTGTTTATTTTCTTGGTTAGGCCGAGTACTTTTCAATCCACCCTCGTATCTTAAAACCGAATTGTAATTTCAAATCACAAATATGCATACGCTAATTTTTCTTTATTTTTTATTTATGGCAGTACTATCCATACTAATATTATAAATGCGTAAGTAACTGTCTCTCTGTTCATCTGTCTATTTGTTACAACTCAACCGCTGAACCGATCTTGACGAAATTTGGCATAGATATAGCTTGCAACCTGGACTTTTTAATTTCGAAGAACAAATAGTTACCACGAAGTATTTAAAAACCTATATACACGAGGACGAAGTCGCGAGCATCAGCTGGAATTGTTATAAGTATACAATTCTGTTAGCCAATTACAACCACTCCACGTTTTATAATTTTTTTCAGATTTTAGAGGACATAGGACTTGAGGATAGTCCTCAACTTCGATTTTTTCGAAGTACGCAAAAATATTTTTAATTATAGTTATATAAAAAAAATGTACGAAAAAGGAAGAACACTAGATTTAGATGGAAATATTTTTATATAAATATATATAACCTAAAACATTAAGTAAACGTAAATAAGGGTATGTTGAAAGTAAAATTGGATTATCAAAATGGATTGTTTTAAGATATGAGTAGTATCCGTGCGTGACTGCTGGACTGGTGACAGCTTCTTGTTCACTTAATTACGAGAACATACAAATGGAATTGTTTTACATTTACAGGCTGATTATAATCATATTTTAATAGTCAAGGTATGTTATCGCGAAATTATCCGACATTGCCACGATCAATCTACCTGCAGTGAACTTATTACTGACTGGGTAATGATTGTGATGATAATCAGATAAGCATTATAGTGTTCAAAGGACTGTAGCCATTCAGTACTGTACTGAGCATACGAGTGTAATAACTAGGACTTGAACTCTTGACCCACCACTCAGCGGCAGGTACACTGACCACTGAGTTTCGTAGTCGCATAAAACTTATGGCGTCGATGAGCCGAGCGGGCATCGCGTCGGGACGCCTGCAAGTTACTGCGCAACTTTATGTATAATTCAAAGGAGAACAGTACATTTCTATTTCACTCCTTTTTAAGGACGATGTTATGCAATTGATTCCTATCCAGTTTTAGCGGATTTCTCGTGCTATTATTTTTTTGTAAGTAATTGTGACAATCGAGCTGACTTCTTTTGGTAAATGGTCACTGTGGCGCCATCCATCCACAGCGACGAATGAAGGTAATAAGTGCAATGTCACGCCTCTGCTTTTTAATACGACAAGGCATTACTTTGCGGAAATCCATTACAATTACGGAGAGAGACAAAGTTATTGAGTAAGTTTATAAAGGAATTCAGTAAACAGTACTGAGAAGAAAATTAACATTAAAAAATCCAGCCGGCCATAATCTACTGATGGACATTGGCCTTCCCTGCATGATGAATACATTCCATAATTGCAACGGTAACCTAGAAACAAAAGGTAAACTAGATTGTCAACGACATGAATTTTTTTTTGTTTTTGTTTTAATATTGAAGAAAGCGATGAGACGCGCAAATCGGTCACCTGGTAAGTGCAACGTCTGTTCATAACGATTGCTGTGGAACCTAAAACATATCTTGAACTTAGCACACTGCGCTCGTCACCTTGAGACATCAGTTCTTTAGTCTCATATCCACAGTTATTACACTAGCTATTACCCTTCAAATCGAAACAAAAAATTAAGTGACAGGGTGAGGCAAATCGTTTAACTAATGGTAAACGCAACGTCTTCCTACTGTTACACGGCAGAATAACAGGCATCAGTAAGCAATGGTGCGATTTATTTTCCAACTTATCTTTTCTTTCCCTTTCGAAACCCACGAGGCGAAATGATAGGTTCTCCCTCTTAATACAAAGTCTCAAACTTAATAATACTGGAAGAGCTGAAAAGTAATTAATGTATGAGTACATAAAAAAAGTAAAGTATTTAAATGAAACTAATTTTACGGATTTTATCGCGTTTATTTTTATACTATTTATAACCCGACGTTTCGAGTGCTTTACAGCACCCATGGTCACGGGGGGACTGAGGTGACAGATGTCCTGATGTCATAGTTAACCCGGAGTACCTTCAGCTTTTAATTATTTTTTGTGGTCCGATCTACGCAGAAAGAGCTAACTGTGTCTTGAAGTCTTGCAGTGGTATGCTTGGTTTTTGACTTAATTTTATTAATTATAGGATCCCAAGCTGGTGGTAATACCCAACCATCTTCTCTATTAAAATTAGGATGTTTTTTAATTTCAATAGCCTCGCGAATCATCCTTGGTAGGAATCGGTGTTCTTTTGCGAGGATTTGTGGTTTATCAAATCTGATGTAATGGTTGGGATGATCCAGAACATGGTCACAGACTGCAGACTTCCTGGGGCGGCGATGCTTCACATCAGCTATATGTTCTTTTACGCGGGTTTTTACTGATCTTTTTGTTTGCCCTATGTAAGAGAGACCACATTCACAATCCAGCTTGTATACTCCTGCATCTTGTAGAGGGATGTTACACTTGACAGATGGTAAAAATTGACTTATCTTCTTCGGCGGCTTGAAAAATGTTTTTATGGAAGCCCGCTTCAAGATATAGCCAATCTTGTCCGTGACTCCTCTGACATATGGTAGGACTGCAGGTACACGCTCGACTGTGGCCGGCTTCACTCGGTAACTGCGACGAAGGCGCGGAACCCGAAGCTTGTTGTCTTGCAAAACTTGCTTGACATGCTGAAGCTCGGCGGCCAGGTGTTTACTGTCACAGATCCCTTGTGCTCTCTGAAACAAAGATTTGCCCACGGTAGCTAACTGTGAAGGATGGTGGTGAGATTCACCGTTTAAATACCTGTTGGTATGGGTCTTTTTCCTATACACAGTGTGACTCAAGGTGTTATTAGGATTTCTAATTACTAAAACATCTAGAAAAGCTAAAGAGTTATTTGTCTCTAACTCCATTGTAAATTGTATTTTAGAATTAATGCAGTTAAGGTGGTCTAAAAATGCAGTGACTTTATTAGAAGGTAGAATTGTGAAAGTATCATCTACATACCGCTTGTAGAACCTTGGTTTTACTGGAGAAGTACGGAGGGCTTTCTCCTCAAAGTCTTCCATGAAAATGTCAGCAACAATGGGAGATACCGGGGAGCCCATCGCCACACCATCTACTTGCCGGTAGTATTGTTCCTTCCACAATAGATAGCCAGATGTTAGGCAATGTCTCAGTAATTCTGCATGTTCTAATGGCATGTTGTTCTCTGTTAGCTTCCTAGTCACAATTGAGATGCAGTCTTCAACAGGTAGATATGTAAATAACGACTGAACATCAAAACTGACCATAGTTTCATTGTCAGTAAGATGTAGGTCTTTTATCTCACTGACAAAATGGTAGGAATCCTTTGTATGTGCTCTTGTATGTCCTCTTAGTGGGGAGAGTATTTTAGCCACATGTTGAGCCAATCTGTAAGTTGGTGAATCGATCTGACTCACTATTGGACGTAGCGGAGCATTGAGTTTGTGTATTTTGGGTAACCCATACAACTTTGGTGGTTTGGCACAGGAAGGTATTATCGAATTTACGTCTAGATTTAATTTCTCGGCGTGTTTCTTTATTAGATCGCTAGTTGTTTTGAGCGTGTTTGTAGTTGGGTCTGTTTTGACCTTTTTATAGGTGTTAACGTCCGACAAAAGTTCTTGAATTTTAAAATTATAATCCGACGTATCCATTACCACCGTAGCGGTTCCTTTATCTGCGCGGAGAATCGTGAGTTCGGGTCTGTTTCGTAAGTTATTTAAAGCTTTTAATTCGTCTTTGGGAAGATTCAGTTTTGGCACAGAACTTCGACGTAACATAGACGAGATGTCTTGACGTATGGCCTCCAAATCTTCTTTACCAATATTATTTTTATACAGACAATCCTCAACACTACAAATAATTTCTTCGTACGGGATTCTTCGCGGTGTTATTGCGAAATTCATACCTTTCGATAATACTTTTAATGTTGATTCATCCAGTGTTTGTTTTGACAGATTATAGACCGCGCGTAATCTATGATCTTTGTCTTTACTCAACGGTCGCGTTCCGTTCATTCGTTGAGATTGAAGTTTGACATTTAATTTGGCCGTTAACTTTTGATATTTTTCTATGTGTTTATTTTTGCATTCATTATATTTAGCTGTTTCACGCTTATTTAAGGTTTCGATGCAATTATTAAAATCAAATGTCGTTAAAATTGTTTTTAGTTCACTGGATGAATTGTCTATGGCTGTATTTATTGTATGTAGATCGGTTTTGCTGAATCACCGTTCGTAACAACTTTTTACTTGCCTGATTTAAGATCTTAGCGCTTCCTCGAATGTCCTTTTTAGCTGATATTTTGACACACGTAGGAATGAGATTATGGTCTCTGCATCTCTTCAAGAAATTTAAAGATGTTATAAATCTTGCGCGCTTGGTCTTGAGATCTTCTAACCGGCGAATTTTGTTTGCGATTTCCAGTCCGTACTGGTTCACATAATGATTTCTTATATTTACGCGAACACTACACATTTAAATGAAACTAATTTTACGGATTTTATCGCGTTTATTTTTATACTATTTATAACCCGACGTTTCGAGTGCTTTACAGCACCCATGGTCACGGGGGGACTGAGGTGACAGATGTCCTGATGTCATAGTTAACCCGGAGTACCTTCAGCTTTTAATTATTTTTTGTGGTCCGATCTACGCAGTAAGAGCTAACTGTGTCTTGAAGTCTTGCAGTGGTATGCTTGGTTTTTGACTTAATTTTATTAATTATAGGATCCCAAGCTGGTGGTAATACCCAACCATCTTCTCTATTAAAATTAGGATGTTTTTTAATTTCAATAGCCTCGCGAATCATCCTTGGTAGGAATCGGTGTTCTTTTGCGAGGATTTGTGGTTTATCAAATCTGATGTAATGGTTGGGATGATCCAGAACATGGTCACAGACTGCAGACTTCCTGGGGCGGCGATGCTTCACATCAGCTATATGTTCTTTTACGCGGGTTTTTACTGATCTTTTTGTTTGCCCTATGTAAGAGAGACCACATTCACAATCCAGCTTGTATACTCCTGCATCTTGTAGAGGGATGTTATAGTATGAAATAGTATAAAAATAAACGCGATAAAATCCGTAAAATTAGTTTCATTTAAATGTGTAGTGTTCGCGTAAATATAAGAAATCATTAAAAGTAAAGTAACATACTATAAATGTCTCACTGCTGAGCACAGGCATCCTCTCATTTCTGAGAGGGTTTTGGAGCAGGCAATTGTCCACCACGCTGCTCTAATGCGGGTTGGCGGACTTCCTATGTCCTCCAAGTATTTTTATTCCTCGGATATGCAACTTTCCTCCCGATGTTTTCCCTCACCGCTGAGCACGTGGTAAATCAGCACTTAAAATTGTTGAACAATTTTAGAGATGCTGGCAAGGGGATCGAACCCAGATTATTCGCGTAGTACTAAATTAAAGACGAGCACCCTGCCCTTAACCTACTAGTTAAATTGGCGAATCAAGTATCGAATGCGTTTGTCTAATGAGAATAATGGGGGGCTTCTGACAGAACCTGCTTCGTTAAATAAATTGGAATAAAAATAAGTATTAAAAACACCGACACAAATTAGGTTATAGTGAAGTAACGCATAAAGAATATGTTTTTAATGTTTATACCTTTTGCAAACAACACAAGTATCTGTGTATCCATGACAAACTTAATGTAGGTCTTTATGGATACTCTTTAAGAAAACAATGCATTTTTTATTTAAATAAATAAAAAGATTGGATGATAGTCTCGCCACAAGCTATTTGTAATTTTTTTAATTAAAAAACTATAGTTTTTATAAAACACACATTTTCTATTTGTAAATGCACCCGCATTGCATAATCCTTTTTGAATCTCTGCCATAACTCAATACTTTCTTCTAACTTAGCTGCCACGATTACAATGTGCGCTGTGAAGCGAGATAACAGTATCAATAATCGTAACGAGGGAAAGAGAAAAAACATCATTGATACTGACTTTTCTGTCGAGAAATTCGATGGGAAATTGGCAAGTCGGAAACTCTTCTGAACTAATCAATTATTCTATTACATCTCTTTGAGAACGACGGCTTATACTTGTGGCTGATATAATGTCGATCGCATCGATATTTTAGGCAATTATCCACGATAATATATCCTAGTTCAACCTAGAGGTCAAAGTGTCACGCCGTGGGTCACGTCACCATTCGAACCCCAACCGGAGCCAACATTTCTGCCAAAACACTAATTGTTAATTTTCGTATTTATTTGTGCTGCCTGCGATTGTCCACGAATCTCTGACAGTGAATCTGTTCCTACCTGACGAAGTGCCCCTTTCCCAAAAAAATACTTTAAATATTTTACCAAATAGTAAGCAGTAAAAACAAGGATTTAATATTAAAAACGAGCTAGTGTTTTGTGAATTTACTTCTTAATTTATTTATTTATCCTGATATCAGGATAAAACTTTACTGTGTTTTTTGTACTAGAATATATTGTACAACATGTTAATAATTCCTTATTTCGCGAGAAATTGGACAAAGTAAGTGCATAGTGAAGTGAACGACCGACTTTACCTAAATTTTTCAGCCAGCACCGACATAGTGCCCGACACGCTAACATCGGAAATAAATCTAATTAATATCCACTCGGACGCGCCGCCAACAATCACATCAACAAACACAGCCAGTGACAAACAAATGGTCGGGGAGGAGGTGCGGTGTACGGGAGGGTTCAATAATAAAAATAATTACCAGAGCGTGGCGGTGACAGGGGCAAAACCAATGGAGACGGCTTACTTAAAATTAAAATCTACAACTTCAGTTTTTTATAAAGAAGAGGGGGCAAACGAGCAGGCGGCTCGCCTCATAGTAAGTGATCACCGTAGCCCATGAACATCTACAATACCAGAGGAATTCCAGATGCATTGCTGGCTTTTGATAAAGGAGTAGACTCTTTTATTGAAGTTCCCTAAGTCGTATCGGTCCGGAAAAACCACTGGCCACAACAGATTCCACAAAGTAGCTGTCCGTGGCAGAAAATTTCTAGCAAAGCTAGCTAGTGGTGGAATGCCGGTCATCCAGATCGTGTTGATGAAATTTTGTACTGTACTGCAGTGTGCGATTGTGAAACTTATCAGCAGAAATTAATTCGAACAGCTCCACGGAACATTCTCCATGATATGTTACAAAATGCAAAGAGACGCAACGGCTCTTAGCAAATCCAGTGGATCGAGCTGATCGAAAAGAACTCGGTCGTAGGCTATTCGAGCCGTTCTATTTGTATATGGTCAAATGGAAGAAGCAGAGATGAGAACAGTATTCCATGTGTCGTCGAACTTGCGCCGTGTAAAACTGCAAGCGATGGGCCGGCATAAAATGCTCTCCCGCTCCACTGTGCACGCCACGCTTTTTAGAGGCCTATTTGGCTTTCCCTTTCAGGTGACCGCGGAACTGAACGTTACTCGATATGTCATGCCCAAGGATGCTGATACTATCCGAGGCAACAAGAGGAGTATTCTCAAAGCAAAGCGACACGATTTCTTAGCGGGAAACGCGCAAACTCGTGTCTTCTTTGGGTTGAATTGGACTAAATTTTCAGTATCAAGTTTGTTACTGAATATTTACATACATAACATAAAAAAGAAAACGGGCGAAATAATATTAATTAGCAAAAAAGAAATCATAGTTAATAGAACCAGGCTTTACTTTGCGGAAATCCATTACAATAAAGGAGGTCCTTCTTTTCTTGTATTATAAATAAGAATCGTTAAATCAGAATTGCAACTAGTATCAGAGTTAAGGTAATAATATAAATCGGAAGCGTTGTTATGTTAATTTAATTTTCTTTTAAAGATAGTCAAAATCTGCGTTGAAATCGAAGTGACTGTGTTTATTAAAAGCTAGGAGAGTCGAGCCATAGCGCAGTTTGCACCCAAGACATTTTTTATATCTTTTGTTTTAATTGATTGGCAAAAGGTTAATTTTGTTACGCGGATATTTATATGGGCATAGAAAGTATTTCCATTCAAAGTTTTTTTTTTATTTGATAACGTGACGAAACGAGCAAAACGTTCACCTGACGGTAAGCGCGACGCCTGCCCACAACAAATGTTGTGTCACCCATAACATTTCTGTGTGACACCTCACTGCGCCCATCACCCTGAGACATCAGTTCTTAAGTCTCATATGCCCAGTGATTACGTTAGCTCTCAGTGCCCTTAAAACCGAAACACAGTAATGTTTGCACTCTACTGCTTTACTGCAGAATAACTGGCCCTGAAGTGGTACCTACCTAGACGGATTCCTGCATAGGAATCCTACCACCAGAACACATTCGGAAATTTTCACAAAAATATCAGGTCTTAAGGGTCTTTGCGTTCTTCAAGGGATATTCATTCAAAATGTTTAAGGCGATCTCAACAGTCTGAAAACAATATTTCACTTATGCTTTAGGGATCACCTTTCCCACTGCTTTTTTACACTTTTCATTAGTAGACAAATAGGTGATTTCTTGTTAGTGTACTTTAAGAATATTTGTTTTCACGAAAGCCTTTTCCGTAATATTGGAGCCGCGACAATAATTTGTAAGGGCGCCCGTGACAAGTATCGTGAGCTAATCGAGACCAAGCAGCGACCTCCGCACGGTGTCTGCTTACGGGTCAATCTTTAGAACTGCGCTTGTTTCTTTGGTTATCGTTTCCTGATAAAATTTTTTGGAACGTTAGTAATTTTCGATTTTCAACAACTAAATAACTTTTTACAATACTAAACGATCAATGTGCTCCTGAGTATTTGAAATGTAAGTTTCAATACCTGGGAGACTCATGTCGTTTCTCTCCGTTCCTCGGGCAATCTAAAGTTGCTCACGCATTTACACCGTTCTGGATACATATCTTACTCCTTCGCCCTTACGGCTATAAGGCTCTGGTACGATATTCCACTTGATATTAAAAAAACTGCCAATGTAGGCTTACCTTCAAAAATAAAGTCCGGGAAAATTCTCTGCAAGTATGAATTAATTCTATTTCATATAAATCGAGGTTTTAACGACATAATAATATATATTTTTTCTGTTCTTCTATGATAATAATTATATACTTATATAGCAGTTAAAATTTCGAAATCCGATTCAAATAGGGAAGCATATATGTATATCATTGATCGGGGTCGGCTGTTTTGCGCGGGTGAAACCGCGGGGCACTACTAGTAATTCAATAAAAACGCAACCGTCACTTTTTGAGTTGGCGCCAAAAACTTTTTACAAAATTTAACGCTTTCTTCTTAAACTCTATGTTCAGAGGCACGTCAAATTCAACACACTCAATCAGTAAGCAGTCAAAGGGACATGAGGCTGCCCACATGTCTGTCTGCGCTCTCGTCTGAAGACAAAGCAATATCCGAGGACGCTATTGTTTGTAACGTTATCTATCCCAGGCCGGGCTTAGTCTAGGTCTAGATATGACGCCATACACGATTAGTGATGCGTGAAAGTATGTAGTGAACCGTGACTTTGTCTACGCCTGTCTGGGACTTTGATTGCTTTGTCTAATAGTTATGCGACATGATATACAGTTGCTAGGACGAAGGATTCTATCTTTTGTTTTGGTAAATGTTTGGCTTTCCTTCCTTTCCATGTAATATTTATTTTATATAGAATATATAAGAATGAATAATGAACTAAAAATCAAACTGTCTCATAATAGACGCAAAAATGTTCTGCACAACTACTGCTAAGCTCTCCTTGAATGAAATGGAGTCGTGCGACACTCGTGTAACACTCGCGCAACAATCGTACGACAGCGGAGCTATGCTCAAGCGACAGCTGGAGCGACGGCTGGAGACTGTGTGACGTCAAGTTGACGCCGGCTCTGTACTGAACTGTCGATTCGACATCTAACACGCAATGCAGAGACATCTCTGACTAAAATGATGACCTCTTTACATAGAGGTTATCATTTTAGTTCTGCCAAAACATTACTAAGATATTATGTGGCGATGACTGCCATATGCGTCATACTTGTGAACAGGTGCTGCTGTGCTGCAGGTCTGCTCGAGTTTGCAATACACTGTAGCGACATCTATTTCGCCACATGAGATATATACTATCTAAATATTACTAGTAGTAGGAGACGTCCAGATCAGACCATTCGATGTGGCGGATAGCTACCCTTTTCCTTGGCAATATCATCTGCCAAAACACAAATCTATTTACTATTGAATCTTCTCTTAAATTTTGATATCATTGATGAATGAGACCATTATTTATAAATCTATTTATATTAAAGTATTTTTGACAAAGAAAAAAAATAGGAAACCTGCGGAGTTCCTTTCGCCTGTTCATCTCCTCCAGAGGAACTTCATACGAAACGGCGATAGATTGTAAAACAAATTACGTTAGACAAACGAAATTTATATTTCCTTCGTTGAAGAATAAATAATTTTCATTTCACTTTCTTATAAACTCTTAGGTCACTGGTTCAAGTCCGGCTCGAAGGACCAAATAAAAGATGTCTAGATCTTTTTGTACCTATTTTATTAATCTACATTTTAAATACAACGTAATTTGTATATCAATCTTTACAGAACCTTTCTTTTTTTTCATCGGCCTGTAAAAGGTCCACTGCTAGACATACGTCTGTCTAAGTTGGGAGGTTTGCAGTAATCGCCACGCTTAGCAAACTTATTGGAGATCACGATGACCAGACACATCAAACTTTAAGCGTTGCTGAACGGTTCAAGATTGAATAATATCTGGTATAATAATAATAGTAAATTGTCTGGGGCATAAGATTATCCCGAAGTTTTAAAAATTAATTATCCAAGTTTATTTGTTTTTTTAATTTGGTTTTAAAAGTAAAATATGTTATTTTATATTCGTCAGGTACATAATTTCGGTATCACATATTTTCGAGTCTTTTTACCGTAACAATGATTTGTCCCTATCTCTGTCAGTTTTTCCTTGCCTTCAGTCTGTACTTATTATCCATACTAATATAATAAATGTGAAAGTAAGTCTCTCTGTCTCTCTAGTCTGTTTTTTACCTTTTCTGAGTTAAACCGCTAAACCGATCTTGACGAAATTTGGCACAGAGAAAGCTTATTTTATCCCTGAAAATCAAATAATTTCTACGGGATATTTAAAAAACCTATATCCACACAGAGGAAGTCGCGAGCGTCAGCTAGTGTTTAGTATTTCTTACATTTCTCTTCATCACTACTGTTTGTATTGCTAGTAGGATATTTGTTTTGCCAAATGCGTGACCTAGTCGTCGGAGTATTTGACCATAACGGAGGGGGCCCACGGTTTGACACATACAAATGTTGGTTTTGCGCAAAAACCTAAATTGTTATTTTTCGTTTCTGGTTCTGATGTGATTGGCGCAGTGTATTTGACGATGCACACTAGTCTTTTTTTTTTTTTGCATAAAGTGATGAAACGAGCGAAACGTTCACCTGATGGTAAGTGCAACGTCTGCCCATAACAAAAGCTGTGTCACCCAGAAAAATTCTGTGTGACACTACACTGTGCCCATCACCCTGAGACATGGGTTCTTAAGTCTCATATGCCCAGTGATTACGCTAGCTCACAGTGCCCTTCAAACCGAAACACAGTAATGTTTGCACACTACTGCTTCACGGTAGAATAACTGGCCCTGGGGTGGTACCTACCAAGACGGACTCCTGCATAGGAATCCTACCACCAGTAACGTACGTCACTGAGTCACACCGGACGTGGGTATGGTAGGAGCTATGGACGCTTACGCTTGTCGCTAAATAATATATCCCTCGCAGTTAATTTCCGACTGTATGCGTTATCGGTGTGGTCGAAAAATATGTCTAGAGTGGAAGGTAGCTTCAGTTCTTCAGCAAAGATGTCGCCAGGGTCCCAATAGGCTAAGAGCTAAGACAGACCACACATCTCAGTACCATTATTTATTTTGCAATAACAGACAGACCAAGCAAGTATATTTAATCGTATTGGGTTCGATAAATAAATATTCATTTTTCTTCAATATTTGCATTTATTGAGCACATTCACGTGTCCTTACATTTACAATAACTCGTCTTCCTAGTCAATAGCCGTACGGTTAAACATAGCTTCAATATTTACACAATTGTTAAAAACTATTGTTTCATAATTAACTAATATAATAACTAACTATTGAACACTAAATCTTAACGTTGCGTCCACACCAGGCGGTAACGTGACGAAAAGTTTTACAATCACTTATAATTTTCATACTATTTATTTCTATGAGCACTTTCGATTATAAAGATTATTAAAACTAATTACAAACAAATTAAGATTTAATCTAACTTTCAAAATTAATACAAATGCATTAATTTTTTTTTAATTATAATCTGTATCGATAATAAATGTAACTTTACCAAAGATATATTATTTTATAAATCCATAATTCAAACTTCTTATTAATGTATAGCTTAATCATTTGGATTTCTAGGTGTTCTTAATGAAACTTATCTAAATATATCTGGAATAGATATTAAAAGTCTATAAGCATTACTTACAAAGCAATCAGTTACATCGTTTGCGTTACTACAATGGCTATTTATTTACATTTCATATCTAACTTAATTGTATCTAAAACTTAATATCACTAAACTAGACGTGCGTATAATTTTTACAATAATTTGCTTTCGACAACGCCACAAATGGTAATTTTGAAAAGTGACATGTTAGCTCAAATTATTGATATTTCGAAATCACTGATAGAATAAAACAACGACAGCTGTTCTAGGAGATACTTTTGATGTCATCTATATATATATCTATGCTATATATATATATATATCTATGCATAAGCAATGAAGCTCAGAAATGTGTTTGAAAATGAATGATTTGTCGGATATTAAAATATTAATTAATGACAAACATTAATTTTATCCGACATCTAAACCAACTTATAAATGCCAAGGAAATCATTAAAAATATCAAGTTTACCATAAAATAATATAAAGTAAATTGTACAAATATGTAATTTTGTATTTGATAAGGCTGTGTCAATTACTTCGTGCTATTATACAAAGCGCTCCTTTTTCGTGAAAACTGTTCGACGTCAATGTATTTTATGTCAAAATAAAAATATCAAGAAAACGTATCAAGGGTTCATCTGTATCCTGTTATATTGTAAATAAACGACATCACAATGAAAGTCATTTCCATACAAAACTTGCCCGTCATGTAATGTTCGAATTCGAACGGATGTCACTTAAAAATACTATAGCCTCTGAATTCAGATTTGCACAGCATATAGTCAGTAGCTCTGTGCTTTTATTTTCTTGTGATTTAATGAAATCTTGATTTAAATAAAAGAGGTCCCTGCATATACAGTCACGAACGAAACAAGTTCCTAAAACTGCTCCCACATTGCAAAGAGAAACGTCAAAACATTTTGGAACACGGTGTGGGAGCGACAAAAACAAATGTTTAGAAACTTTCCAAATACACTTCAAAACACTGAAAATTATTTGCATATGGAATAAACATATCATAATGTCCTCTAGATGTACGAATGCATTATATAATAATACATAAGTTGAAACAAAAATAAATATAAGATCAAGCATGCAAGCAATATATTTTTGTCTAGCGACGGTCGACAGAGATTATTAATTACAAAACACCTGTCTATATCTACTCGTATACTGATCAAAATTCACTGTTCAAATGTTTACAGCTGTTGTCATTATTGGTGTGAGAGCACCATTACAATACATCAGACGTACACATCACAAAATGTAACCCGATCAGAATATATTTTATAACACAGTCCAGTAATTCAACCAACCCTAATCGGAGAAGCCTTCGTTATTTGTATTGTCAGATGTAGGAGAAGTACCAGGAGACGGAACCTGCAGCTGTCTGCCGTACATCATCTCCGATGGTGGCAGGAACGACGTCAAGTACTCTGGCGGTGGACGGATCACTGTGGGCAAGTACCCGGTGCCGCTGTACGGCGGCGTCAGAAACCGTCTCGATGGGGAGAATTTGAAGCTTTGGTTGGAGAGGGGAGAGAAAGCAGATTTGGACTGATAGTTTTGCAGATACGGAGACTCTGGTGTCATGTAGGAGTTGTCAGCACCATTCACCATCATCTCCATCGCGGCCACCACGTCACCTTTACACCGCGCTAGGATCGCTTCTATCTCTTGTCTGCTGCGTCTTGGGAACACCTTGATGAGGACGTCGACTGGAGACTTCTGGAACGGCGCAGGATCTTCAGGCACACTCTGTGGAATACTGTCGCCTGGTTTTCTTTGCCTGTATTTGTATTTAAAGTCAGGGCTTTCCCATTTGTCGTCGTCCTCTTTCTTCAAGGAAAGGTCGTCGTTTCTTTCTTTCATTGACAGATTTTCCGGTGTGAGAGACGTTTCAGATTGGTCCTCGAGTTCTTCTTCGACATTAAGTTCGTGATCGGAAGGCGAGCGCGGGGGCGGGGTAGCCAGCGGGGGGGTCGGGTTTGGCGTTTTCGGATCCTGCGAGGTTTCCGTCGGCGGCGACGGACTGGAGCATACTTCAGTGATCCGCGGCCGCTTCTGAACTGTTGACAAAAGAAAAGAACATTGAATCGTTTGCGAGAACTATTCTTGTAAATGACATCGTAATGTAATGACAAAACTAGTTACGAATATTTTTATGTTTTATTATGTAAGTAATATTGGCAATGCTAGTAACATTACTAATATACTTAAAAGCTTGTGCTAGGAGATGGTTGAAGAAAATATTCGAATGGCGGGCTCGACCCGAACCTGTGAAGTCATGTTTTGCAGTCTCCCTAAACGCCAATACGCCGATAGCCTAATTGCGCTACAGTATTACCTATTCACAAACCTTCGTATATTTTCACATTGATATCTATAAATATCAAATATCTTTTAAATGATCATTCGAGTGTCGTCTTAAGTAAGTAGGTGCCTATACCTACTATTTTACAAACATTTTTAATCTAGGTCAAAACAAAATTTAAAAAGGTTTTTTTTGTAAATTGGATAAACGCGGGTAGTAATTGTTGTCTTTATATAATACTAACTTATTCTCTCCGACTTCGCACGGAAAATTTAGTCGGTGTCAATCTATATAGAGAAAAACAGCACAACGTCGTTTTACCATTTAGGAGTAAATGTTCGTAAAATCTGTATTTAGTGGGTGTATATGTTGGGAAAGAAATATGTAAATATATACGAAACTTTCTGCCACGCTCAAACACTTCATGGAATCTGCTGCCCCCAGTGGTTTTTTAGGACCAATTCCACTTACACCTTCAAGAAAAGAGCCTATTCCTTTCTCAAAGGCCGGCATACTTACCATCACGTGAGGAACCGGCTCGTTTGTCCCCTGTTCGATAAAAAAAATTTATTCCATATATGATTTAAATGCAATATCTTGATTTTAACAGAAGTGAACAGATTCTACAGCACCCGTTCGGAAGCCCTAGAGAGAGAAGGCCCGTGCTCAGCAGTGGGACGTTTTAGGGCTGGTACAACTAAGAACTACTACTTTATTGTACAAAAGTTCTACAAACAGATTTTCTTAATACTAATGATATTCCACAACCCTAATTTGTATATAGTTACAGTGTGTTCTGTATTTTATAACCAGGTTCACTCCTTATCGATACTAATATTATAACTGCGAAAGTCTCTGTCTGTGTGTTACCCTTTCACGGCTCAACCCTTGAACCGATCTTGAAGAAATTCGGCACAGAGATAGCTTGCATCTTGGAGACGGGCATAGGTTCATAATTATTAATTCCCACGGTATTTTCCTAAATACCGTGGGAATTAATTAAACGCAAATTAGCGATTCTTAAACAATAGTAATGACAATGCCAATTTAACAAAAGAAAACGAAGTCTTCAACATGTAGCACTTGAAATAAAAATGAAAAACAACGCGCATGACAGTCGCAGCTCTCAGCAGAGCAAACAGCATCAACAAACACGACTAAGACAAGACACGCGCGAGGACTGGGCGACACGTAGCGACCGACATTCGCACACGGAATATTAACTACGTTAGCCGCGCGAGGCTCAGTCGTCAGCGTACTTGATGTCTGACTGAGTCGTAACCCTTGGGTTCGAATCATGGGACCAATAATTGTGTAGCACACAAACTATCACTTTTTTGGATGTAATGTCATCGCCTCGTGCTTTCGACTCTACATCTGACCCTCCTTTTGATCTCACTGTCATTGTCGAGTAAGCGCTACTTCGGTTTCGGAAAGGTGTAGACGAGGGAGTGCTGTTGCACTATAATATTACCACAATTGACAACATTTGTTTGTTAACTGGAACCCGCCGTAGTAGAAATCGGTCATAGGGCTTCCTAGCTGAACTTTCCAGTCATGAACTCTGAACAACTGATGAACAAGCTGCGTTGATTTGAATGAAACATACCGAGAAGCTACTACGGAATTAAAAGATTTGAAAAGTAATAATTTGTGATTTCTGCAAATGAGGACCTCAAACCCAAAGCTCATGAGGCAGCTGAGCTCACAAACGCTGACTGCTGTGTCCACCTCCTGTTCTATTTTCGACAGCGCTTTGACGGATGATATTGGCAAGAAAATGGGTAGCTACCCGCCAGATCGGGTGGTTTGATCTAGGGAGGACGTCTCCTAGTTGTAATATTTAGATATAGTATATATAGTTCACATCTCAGAAACTTTCATAGCGCGATTATAGAGTGTATGAGATATTTCTTGAGCTACTCGTGTGTCGACACAGATGTCGCTACAACGGCACATCTTCCGAATATCGTACGAAGGCACTCTATTCGGCAATAAGTAGGTAGGTAGGTCGGCAAGGATGCAATGTCAGGGACACGGGGACAATCACAAAACAACGCCAATAGCCTAATGGTCTACGAAAGTCAGTGCCCTCGAAATCGAAAGATCGATCCCGCCACACGACTATTGTCGTGAACCATCTCCTAGCACTACAACACTCTCTACTTTCGACAGTCAGCCGGCGGCGAACTAATATCACTACTGGCTAGTCAAAATCACTTGATAATGCCTCGTTATGAGGTGAAACACTTGTCGTGTTCTTGATTTAAGTAGTGTGCATTGCCTAGTTGTAATGTTGTAGTGGTAGAGGGTATCTGGTGGCGGCTCCCGGTTGCGGTAATGGTTTGCACGCTGTTGAGGGAGGACGGGCAGTGCTCTTCAACATGGTAGAGAAGAAATTTTAACGTTTAGGTCACGCTCACGCGGTCGTCCTGCATTGACTGCTTATGGCATGAGGCATGGGGCAATGAGGTTGAGCGTTTTTTGCGAAATCTTTCAATCATAACTGGATAGAAAGAGAGCTTCCACCTGCGATCGTTCGGGAATTGTTTCAAATCACGCATTGTTGATTAATTTTTTTGTTTCACAAGTGTGTAAGTAATTAAACAAAGGTATAAACAAACAACGTGAATAATGTGGCGGGCACGCTGCGTTCAATAATGTCACAGTGCACAATGCGAAGAACTGGCGGAGTGGTTGGGTGGAGTGCGAATGACCATGCGTTCTGTTTTATCCGGACACTGGGTTATTCATTTATCTTTTTTTTTTTATTGGATAACGTAACGAAACGAGAAAAACCTTCACCTGATGGTAAGTGCAACGTCTGCCCATAAAAAATGCTGTGTCACCCAGAACATTTCCGTGTGACACCATTTCGCCCGTCACCCTGAGACATCAGTTCTTAAGTCTCATATGCCCAGTGACTACGCTAGTTTTGTGCCCTTCGAACCGAAACACAGTCTGTATGTTTATGTTTGCACACTACTGCTTCACGGCAGCATAACTGGCCCTGGGGTAGTACCTACCTAGACGGATTCAAAAAGGAATGCCGCTCAGGATATGCTAGTATGTATTAACCCAACACAACCTCGCCTGATTTTCAATGGCATCCTATATAATTATTTATATACTTACATAATATTTACATACATATATATACATGTAAATATGCCCGCTGATTACATATACATATATATATATATTAGTATAGAGAATTATAGAGACTCGAAAACGAATGTGAGGAGCACAGTGCAGTACCACGCTAAATATTTCAAATGATTGTTCTGGGTGACACGGCATTTGCTATTGACAGACGTTGCACTTACCATCAGGTGAACGTTTTGCTCGTCTCGTCACTTTCTTCAATATTATTCTTTCTTCAATAAAAAACCCACGCCCGGAAAAGCTAAAACCTTGAGTGCGAGATGTTGTGAATATCCTTGTTACTGCACCAAAAAGTTCACCTAAATAAACGACATCAACGGCTTAGCAATAGGCAGGCGATGTGACTTAGCAATAGGCTTTTACGTTACGGATAACAGGTTTGACCCTGGAAATATTTTATGGTCTAAAGATATTATTCGGGGTCTGGGTGTTACTAGGCAATTCATGTTTGGTTCGCACCTACGAGTTATTTAGTGTGAAGCGACGTTTCATTTAATTTAAAAAAAAAAATCTACATAAGTTGTCGATAGAAATATGCCGTGTGGTAGCAGCTTAAAGAATCTACCACCCCACCTCATCCGACAAAGGGAAAATTGATACAGAGGATGGGCAGCAGCGTCTTCCTGGAACGTCTGAATAAATAAAATGCGATTGCCAACCCGCCTGCCAAGCGTGGCAACTATGACAAAATCCCCCCAATATGAAAGCTGAAAATTTGAGTGGCAATCTATGGGGGACGCCTAAGTTCAGCAGTGGACTAGTGAATAGGCTGAAATGATGATGATGATGATGAAACAAGTCGTTCTGTGAAATAAGTAGCTACTAGGTGATGCTTATGTTTGTATTGAGCGCTGGCTTTACTACTTACTAGCACCAGCTTACCATTTGCCAGTGACGGTATATGGAAATAAGACTAGGTGATTCTCTGTAGGTCATACTCAACATCGCTCAGCAACAATGTAATTTTCCTATGCGATATAGATCTTATAGATACTAGAAAGGCGCCCTACGTCCATTATAGGAGTCAGCTATTAAAATCAGTTAAAAGATTACGTTAACAGTGACATTGTTATAAAATTCAATCTAATTGGAAATGTTGATCGAAAATTTCATGGTAACCCTACACGCGAGTCATTGTGTTCCGAGCAATTAGAAAGCGCGGCGTTTTCAGTCGCTTGTGAGAATTTAATGGCCCAACTTATTGTTGTTTTAAGCCGAGAGGACCCCTCCCCACTCCTCCATCCCCCCCGCCCGCCTGCGCCGCAGTGGTCCTACCCGAACTCCTGCAGCTTCACGTGTACATCGATTTTATTAAATGAGGCTGAAGTACATTTTTCAAGCAGCAAGGGCTTTTGGTTCGGGGAAGATCAAATTTAACTCGTACCCGGTTTTAGAGAACAAGTGGTACAAAGCCTGCATACAAGTCGGTGCAGAATCGTTATCGCTCACATTCGGCTTTCGTCCTCGGTGAGAATTAATTTAAATACTCCTGTCATAACGCTTTTGATCGACTGTGGAAACTGTTTTTAGTCCTTAGGACCACGATGAAAAGTCTCGTTGCCAGCTATAATTTTTGTTTGAAATACTGAAACCTTCGCGCCGATGGTAGATAACAACGCTTATTATATTTTGGCCGATGATATTGCCAAGGAAAAGGGTAGCTACCAGCCGGATCGGGTGGTCTAATCTGAGGTATCCTAACCAGTAATCTTTAAATGTTGTATATATAGTAAGTATTATGGAATGTATGAGATATTTCTTGAGCTTCACATGTGGCGACATAGATGTCGCTACAATATATTTATTAATTATATAACAAGTCCAAATTCTAATTTTTGAACTTCTTTATTAGCAGAATCATTATTTCACTTGTATCGTACTTTGAATGATAAATTGATGGACAGAAGCCAGTATCGGTAGCCATCTTGTCATTATTACTGCTATAACCCGTTACCCCTATTATGATAATTTTAACCGGACTTCAAACGACTCAAAATGAGGAACTCATATATAATAGGCAAGACATAAATTTAAGAACCTTAATATTATCTCGTTAAAGTCATTATTTTAAATCTCATTTGCAGATATGAAATACCAATTAATCAATATAAGGAATAGCCTCCACCGAAACAACCACACGCATCATACGGGGCAGGCTGTACATTACGCGACGCATGGCCGGTGACATCGCCGCGCGAACAATACGTGGCTGCTTGTAGCCCAACAATCGGTCCACGCTACGAACAGACGGGTTATTATGTGTGAACACTGAGTTACGATCGACCGATGATAGCTGCACTAGTGTATAGAGGATGTATTAATTTCCGCGTATATTATTCCGTCAAGCTTAAGGTATGGTAAAATTTTGTTTTTCGAATAAAGGACAATCAAGCCCATTGCCAGAGCCGTGGTAGCTCAGGCCAATCCGCCAGCCAAGGAAGATTTTTAAAAATGATGGCTGGAAATCACAGAATTTGGATAATCACACCATTGCTCTGAAATTGTAAAAAGTAAAAAAAAAAAGTTTAAGCTTATAAATGTCCCACTACTAAGCACGGGCCTCCTCTCATTTCTGCGAGGGTTTTGGAGCTAAGAAAAATCCGCCACGCTGCTCCAATGCGGGTTGGCGGACTGATGTCTTCGAAATGTTTTTTTTTTATTTCTCAGACATGCAGATTTCCTTACGATGTTTTCCTTCACCGCCGAGCACGTGGTAAATCAGCCCTAAAAATTGCAATTAACAATTTTAGTGGTGCCGGCACCGGGAATCGAACCCAGGTCACTCACGTAGTATCAAATTTAAAACGGAGCCCCTGAGCTGAAATAAATCTCGTGGGTAGCTCGTTAGAGAAGAAATTAAAGTTTGTTTTGTAATTCAATTAACGCGTTCTGCTTCATTTTCATTAATAAGAGATAAAACACATTTTTTTTTAAATTGATCAATCAAAAGGGTACTACATCAAATTGCATCAAACAATATTAAAAAAGTAAACAAAATGGCCGAACAAAACATGGCATCATTTTCAAGCAGATGTCCGCATTCAATTCGAGTAAAGCATGCCTCAAATAAAACATTATTTGTATCTCGCTCCCTCGCATAATGATATTCAAAATGGGCAGTATTTCCTTTATAATAATACACTGAGTTTGTATTGTACAAGTAAGTAAAAAGGGTATTATTTTAATGAAATATTTGTTTGCATCTTGCTTCAGCGAACGCATATTGTGTGTGTGTGTGTGTGTGTGTAATGTAGATAAAAAATCTTAAGGAGTTTTATTCTGTTTTTGAACTGTTTTCTTTTTTTTTAAAAGGCATTGAATTAGTTCACTTGCGTCCTATGAGCAGTCGTGTTTCATTGTATTATATATTAGCTTTATGTATTTTGAAACAACAAATATTATTTCGCCTTATGTAACTTATTATCAATGTTAATATATCCTGACGGCGACTGATTTTTAATATATTACCGTGGACAGATGCCGGTGAACTTATTTTTGTACAAGAAAACAATGTTGGAAGAATTTATTATGTATTTAAACATAAAATCAAGCATTTAAGTTTAGCTCGGATATTATCTGGCATACTGCGACGGCGCACTATTTACGAGTAGACAATGACTTTGAAACAGAGTGTAATGTAGTTGGGGCAATAAATTAACGACACAATGCGCGCCGCCCGGCGCCGCCCGCTATTGTGCCGGAGATATACAACCCGGTGCTTGTGACGACGGCATGGACACTGCATTGTTGGCTACAGAAAGAGTTGCGAAAATTTGTACAATTCGGAATTTCATAAATACAAAAGGAACAACATGAACGCAGAGTATGTACTTTCCGCCGGTCATACTCAAAATATTGCAAAAACGTCTGATATTATAAACTGTATAAGAAATTAAAGTTTTCATACTGACGCCGCTGATTTATTTTTCTGTATTTTTCGTTTAAGCCCGATATAAGAAGATGGGCAGCAGCTTCTTCCTGGAACATCTTACTAAATGAACCACTGTTGCCAACCAGTCTGCCACGCGAGGCAACTATAGCTAAATCACCCCAAAATTATAGCTAAACGCTATTGTGACAACCTGTGGGGGAGGCCTATGTTTAGCAGTGGACTAGTGATAGGCTGAAATGATGATAATGTATTTTGCTGCAGATAACAAATATCTTCAAGCATTAATTGACGCACTCAGAGACGATTAATGGTTAAATAGCGGCAGAGAGAATGGTCACGTAATGCACTTGTTAATACCGGAATTTCAAAATATTAAAATTTACTTAAAAATTAAAATGAATTAAATTCCAGGCTCACTTAAAACGCTAAAATTAATATCATTGCCGAAAATTCAGATCGTGTTTCATGATCATTTTTTCATTACAGTAAGTCCACTGTTGAATGACCACCAGCACACATTCGACACTCCTACACTACCGCGTAGTACAGTGGCCAAAGTACCTGAATTCTACTCCGCGGGTCTTGGGTTCTAACCCAAGCCGGAGCAATGATTTACGCAAAAATACAAATCTTTGGTTTCCGGGTCTGACTGTGTTGTGCATGTGAAACTTATCTCTTTAAAATGTCCTTACAATATTGCAGATATTACAGTGTGGGACGCGATGTGAAAAAACCGGAACAGGGAATACCCTGTTCCACATATTATAGTAAACACACATAGTATAGTAAAAATAATAATTTTACTATACTATGTGGTGTATATGACTATTGCAATCTCGTGACAAAAAAATAAAGTGATTTTAATGAAGGAAAGGAAAGCTAATTTGCTAAATTCGAGTCCCGACTTCAGTGGTGTATAGGTACTGAGGGAGGGCTGGTGTTGCTCTTCAAAAACTAGGCAATACACACAATTTTATATTTTGCAGACGGATCTTAGCTCACGCCTGATTCTATAAACTTTGTGATTTTTGCATATTCCTAACTTTGGTGAGGCAGACGTCCAGCAGTGGGCCTTTAAGATTCTCATGATAACATTACGTCGAAATACTACATACTAGTTACTAAAAGACATGGCGATCCAGAATAAAGCAACAAAAATAATTGAACTGGTTTTTCGAACGCGGACCCCTAAGAGTGAGTGAGTACATGATTGCTTTCCCTGCAGTTTCCTCTTTGTATCGCGTAAATAACCGGGCCGTTTTTAACTACAGTTAAAAGACTCCCTAATTAGCCGTTAACTGCCCCTCGCCGATTCAAATATAATTAAGAGTTTTTTTAATGTTTTCTGCACTCCACGATGTTTTATTTTGAGTTTTTGTCCGCGGCGGGATTCGCTTTTTAAGTGTTTTATTATGTTTATTAAAAATGTGTTTGTTTATTCCCCAGTACATTATAACGCGTTAATAAATTATGCTGCTAGCAACGGTTAGTGTGTAGTCTGTGGTAAAGTTTATTGTCTTTTAATAACACTAATGTTTGGACTTTTGGCGCCAACTCGAAAAGTGGCGGTATTTTTTTAATTTAATTTTGTAATTATCTGTATATACATTGAGTTTTGATGTTAAATGTAGATAGTTTATTATGCAGCAAGTGCTTGTGAAAGTGTACCGTGATGGGAAAATTCAATTCAAGACCAAAATTGTAATTTTCGTTTTGTCTCCATCAGTCCAGCAGATCTTCTGTAAAAGTCAACTGTCATTTTACTGTCGATCGAATTTTAGAAGTCGCTGCTTGAAGATTGTATACTTGGATAATATGTTAGTTGACACTGGAAAATAGTTTAAGACTGACTCCATAAATGAATAAATAATGACACTAATGTTTTTGCTGGAAGATAATTTGTGACTCAAGTAATAGTATCTCAACTCAATGTATTCATAATGAGGATGTAACTGAGTGGTTGTGAAGGTGATGAAAAACGTTATGTTTATTTTGTTTTTTGATTAAAGGTCAAGTCTTGCCGAGAAAACGTTATGTATGTTCATAAGAAGATAATTCACTTTAAAAAAACTGATGTTCATAATGTAAGTACCAGGAACAAGCTCAAATTAATAATGCCAGTTACTAGACTTCACAGAGTCAGTTACTCTTTCATGGGGCAATGTTTACGTTTATACAACAAAATCCCAGAAAGTACACAAAGTATTTCAATTATTTATTAAACTAAGTCTTTTTAAGAAGGTTTATTACAATATTAAGGGATACATTGATGATGATAACCCCTGGGAATGAGGTGATCGCTGCCAAGCTAATTCTACATTTGTATAATACTGCTGTAATTGTACATTATTATTAAAATGACTGAAAAAAAAATCCGCTGGGTTTCTAGCTGGTTCTTCCCAGGACAAAAGCATTTTTTTTATTTGATAAAAGTGACGGAACGAGCAAAACGTTCACCTGATGTTAAGTGCAACGTCTGCCTATAACAAATGCTGTGTCACCCAGAATATTTCTGTGTGATGCCACACTGCGCCCGTCACCCCGAGACATCAGTTCTTATGTCTCAAATGCCCAGTGATTACGCTGGCTGTCAGTGCCCTTCAAACCGAAACACAGTAATGTTTGCACACTACTGCTTCACGGCAGAATAACTGGCCGTGGGGTGGTACCTACCTAGACGGATTCCTGCAAAGGAATCCTACCACCAGTTTCTTGCGGACATTTTCTTCAGCATTTCTTTGCGAACCAGTATAGCTTAAAAAATGTCGTTAAATGAGTATTACATAAATAATCTATAATGAATAAAAAATATTCTATTCTATTCTTGAACATTTTGTACAGCTGCTGTAGGCATGCATACTATGATATTTTAAACTATGAACTCCACCCCACGTTAACTTTGACCATAGTTGTTTTCTGCTGAATTCACATGAATCTATTTCAACTACTTTTAGGGAATTACATACATATACAAATGTATACTTTAGAGCTATTATTGGTTTACAGGGCATACGAGGCGGTCGCCTTAAATTTCATAGTAAGTACGACCTGAGTTCGATCCCCGGTGCCGGCACCTCTAGAATTATTCGGCAATATTAAGTGCTAATTTACCACGTGCTCAGCGGTGAAGTAAAACATCGTGAGAAAAGTCACATGACCGAGAAATAAAAATATTTCGAGGATATGTGAAGTCCGCCAACCCGCGATTGGAGAAGCGTGGCGGACTATCTCCAGCTGCAAAGCCCTCTCAAAATGAAGTCCGTGCTCAGCGCTGGGACAATTTTAGGCTGTTATTTTTTACCGAGGGCGTAAGAGACTTAAGGAGCGATGTCTTATGGTGACGAGCGCAGTGTGCTGCTACACAGAACTCTAGAGCCTCAGTTCAGGGCGTAACGCTTGCCATCGTGTGAACGACTTGCTAGTCTTGTCACTTGTCAAAAAGACATGTCTCCAGTATGTAAATAGCAGTGTAAAAGTCCACTGCTGGAAATAAGCCTCTCCCAAGTTGGGATGATTTGTCGTAAACGCCACGCGGCAGGCGGCTAGGATCATACGAAACGCATGTTATGTATACACGCATATTATTTCACGCTGACATTTTGTGAATTGCAGCGCGTTTCCGCCATGAATAAAAAAATGCATTGCTTAGAAAGGCCCAATGTTAGGTTAAGGCCCTATGCAGGAATCCGTCTAGGTAGGTACTACCCCGGGGCCAGTTATTCTGCCGTGAAGCAGTAGTGTGCAAACATTACTGTCTTTCGGTCTGTAGGGCACTGAGAGCCAGCGTAATCACTGGGCATGTGAGACTTAAGAACTTATGTCTCAGGGTGACGGGCGCAGTGTGGTGCCACACAGAAATATTCTGAGTAACACAGCATCTGTTATGGGCAAACGTTGCACTTACCATCAGGTGAACGTTTTGCTCGTCTCGACACTTTATGAAATAAAAAAAATATATGAATAAAACCTAGACGAAATCCTAAGTCCATGCATGTTCAGCTATTAAGATGGCTAGGAGATAATAAAACTTCCAAAGCCTTAGTTTAAGAATATTCGCTATATTCAAATAGTTCTTTCTTTCTGATAATGTATTTAAATATAGAGAAAAACTATTACAGTAACTTCACGAATTGAAATGTTGAAATAGTTGTTTCGTGTATTTTATTTATTATTTTCCGAAAAACGCAAACGATGTTTCAAACACGCGAGCATCAAATTGTGCGGTCAAAAGCCTAACAGAAATAAAACAAGAATTACAAACATGGCCTGCGGTCGCCATATTGGCGTCAAGCGCGGGAAAAACGAAGCTTGGCGCGTTTCAAAGTTTCTTTTTTTTATTGAATTTTGTGACTGCCTGCATACTGAGTGTTTCCACGCTTGTTGCTCATACTGTGTTCCTGGTATACCAAACGTTGGCATATCATCACATATGAAAACGTAAAGGAAACAGGAATGTCCGCGATTTTGGTACTAAACAAAATCTAATACATTTTCGTGTTGTATAAATGATTACTTGGAAAAATCTGAAGTTGAAAAAGAATCTGTCCGTCCGTTCGATTGGATTCAACTGGAACTACTAAAGCTGTTTATACAAAATATACACATTAAGGACAGCAACTCTGGAATACGTCTAGGTAGACTTAAGAACTCAGGGTGTCGGGCGCAATGTGGTGCCACAGAAATATTCTGGGTGACACAACATTTGTTATGGGCAGACGTTGCACTTACCATCAAGTGACTGTTTTGCTCGTTTCGCCACTATATCCAATAAAGAAAAATTATGTCGCAAACACACCGGTGTTACATAAATTGTAAAATACTACGACTAGTATATTTATATTAGGTATATCTGAGTTAAAAAAGTAGTTCGAAACATAATCAAAATTATTGTATTTTGCCAAAGGCAATCAGAAAGTGAAGTATAATAGCCAGTGGCTTACATTCAAGCCCGCAATTCGACGATTGTCGTGAACATATTCTAGCATAAGATATGCAACGTGAAATAATTCATATAAATCCACAGTCTATAAATAACTGACCGGCGGCCTAAGAAAATCCCCATCTCATCTCGTGGGTGTCGTAAAAATTGTCAGAGGGAAAATGAAAACCAGAAGATGGGTAGAAGCATCTTCCGGTAACATCTAAATAAATAAACTGCGGTTGCCAACCCGCCTACCAAGCAAGGCAACTGTGGCACAATCCCCCAAAATTAGTGCTACAAGCTTTTGTGGCAATCTATTGGGAGGCCTTTGTTCAGCAGTGGACTAGTGATGGGCTGAATTGGCATGGCATGATACTAAATTTCACTTTAAAATATATTATTTCATTTTTGTAAGAAAGTGATGAGACGAGCAATAATTTGACCTGATGGTAAGTGCAACGTCTGCCCATAACAAATAGTCACCCAGAACATTTCTGTGTGGCACCGCACTGCGCCCGTCACCCAGAGGCATCAGTTCTGACATACTTACATTTAGACACACCTTTTTCCCATATAAGAGGTAGGCAGAGGCATCACACGTAGCCCGCTTTTCGCCCCAGCGTAAAACGAGACGTGACGAGTGGCAGACCACATCAGTTCTCAAGTCTCATATGCCTAATGATTACGCTAGCTGTCACACAGCTTCACAACAGAATAACTGGCCTGGGGTGGTACCTAACAGTAAACTAATTTAGATGACTGTGCCTCCCACCGAGCGGCATCAAGCGCGCTGACACTAAATTAGTAGATATTTAAGAAATTTTATTAATTATTGTGTACAATAGTGGATGATCTGAAGTATGTCCCCCTCGGCCCGGACAATGGCAGGCGCCGCGGTCGCGTATATTAAACACAGTCGCCCGTTTCATTTTCCCCGGGAATGTGCTAGGGTTCCCACAAAATGATATTAATTTAAATAACATTATTAATGCAATTTGGAAATTTCTAAGTTCTGTAGAATATTCTAATATTAATCAAAATTAAACTTTTATTTATTATTAAGGATATAACTAGATTCATATACCTTAATTATACAAATAATTGGAGAAATGAATAAAATAGAAAACATGTTTGTTATATTAACTACAAGAAGTTTTACTGGTGGTAGGATTCCTATGCAGGAATCTGTCTAAGTAGGTGCCAGAGCCAGTTGTTCTGCCTTGAGGCAGTAGTGTGCAAACATTACTGTTTTTCGGTCTGAAGGGCACAGGGAGCTAGCGTAATCACTAGGCATGAGACTTAAGAACACATGACTCTGGGTGACGGGCGCAGTGTGGTGTCATACCGAAATGTTCTGGATGACACAGCATTTGTTAAGGGCAGACAGACAGACAAAATTTTAAAAAATTTTGTTTTCTTATAAGTACCGTATTTACTTTATAAGCACTGTGTAAAAAGCTGTTACTCTTCTATTACATACGAACACTTAAATTTTATTTATTTGTATATATTTAATTTGTCTCAATAGATATCGTAAAACAATAGATTTCCTCACAGTGGACAACCCTACTAACCAGTCATCGTATGATTGCATTGCAATAGAATACTAATTCGTAAATCGAATGCGTAACCCTGCCTTTAAAATCCCAACTATCACTTCAAACCCAACTCTAATCCCAACTCATAAATCTCCAATTCCAACTTCGCACTTTAATAATAGAATCGGCTAACAATTGGTTTTATTGTTACCACCCGTCGATTCAAAGTTACGACGGGATACCAACTTTTAAACCAGCAATTAATTCAATTTTAACCTTGGGTTCGATATTAATAAGAGTAAATATAGCTTGTGGGGTTTAATACTAAATAATAGGTGTCGTAAACAGTAATACCGGTGCAGCATTGTATCGCTAATCGTTCGGGTACAGTCTCGTGGTACGGGGCACGGGGCAGGGCTGCGTTGGGGGCGTTTTATTAATTTTTGAACTCGCACTCATTGATCTATTTGAACGGGATTACCGGGGCAAATAAATTAATTTGAATAATGCCCCGCTACGTCTGGCGTGTGTCGGTTACTACCAGTTGTTATTAATTTATTTATATTATAATCCTTTAGTCAAAGGCATGCGCACGTGAGCCAAATGAAATTAAATATAAAATTTAATTTAGTTAGTTTTTATATTCTGTTGTTAACATGACCATAACCGAAAAAAACTTTGAAACCACTGGAAAATACTGACTGTTTCCATAAATAAATCAAAAACTTAGAAATGGTCTTTTGGCGCCAACTCGAAATATGGCAGTAGTATTTTTTGTTATTTTTGTAATTTCTGTGTATATTTGGAGTTTAATATTGATAGAATTAAAAGAATATTATGCAGCAAGTGCTCCTGAAAGTGTACAGTGATTGGCAAATTCAATTCAAGAGCAAAATGGTGCTTTTTGTTTTGTCTCCATCAGTCCAGCAAATCTTCAGTAAAAGTCAACTATCAATTTACTGTCGATCAAAATTTTGAAGTCTTGCTGCTTGAAGATTGTGTACATGGATATGTCACTTGACACTGGATAATAGTTGACGACTGTTTCCATTAATAAATAAATAACTTAGAAATGTCACATGCATAACACCACCATCAGTTGAGGACCACGAGATTTACTTGCCGGCTATTCAATATTTTTTTATTTGCACCATCATCATTTCAGGATGTCATAGAACATAGGCCTCCCCCATAAAGTGCGACCAACGTTAGTAGCTCTCATTTTGGTGGTATTTTGCCATTGTTGTCACGTTTGGCAGGCGGGTTGGTGACAACAATGGCAAAATCCCCAAAAAATGAGAGCTACAAACTTTTGTGGCAATCTATGGGGAGGCCTATGTTCAGCAGCGGACTAGTGATAGGCTGAAACGATGATGATGAAACCAGAATTTACAAAACCTAACATTATTTCGACATAAAAAGAAGTTTTTTTTTAACACAGTTCAAACCTAGGACCTTAAACGGTAGGTCCGCCGGTTACTACGCCATGACCTACTTAATATACAAAACGCTCACCCCGACAGTCAATTACTATACATTTGAGACACGGCTACACAAGTGGGCCGTGCCGGTGTGAAGGGTGGTCCGTTTGTCTGTCTGTCCCTGTCCCTGTCCGGACCGTTGATGACTTGCGAACAAGGTCGTTATTAACTGAATAAGTTTTAATAAAGATCGTATAAGTTTGTAAATTAATGCATTACTAATAAGATTATTCGTCATTCTTAAATCACAGCTCGGATCCGCGGGGACGAAAAGTTGGCTACGGATGTGGTCTCTGCCTACCCCTTAATAAAAAGCGTAACTGGATGTATGTATTAAGTAATATTGACCTCATAACTACCGGGTGGTGGCGGCGTTCGATAATTTACCACACAACCCAGTCCCGTAGCTCTCGTAAAAGTTGACTAAAGGAAATAATGACGAAAAATCCTCACGGCCACCGACAGATTAGGAATTAACTCAAAATAAATGGTATTTGAGATGACTATTCCGCCATCTGAACATTCTCAGATTGAAGACATACGATCGAAGAACGACAAGATATAATCTCTGGCGTATTGAAAATAATACCTAGAGCGCAGCGACAAGGCTCGTGGTGTTTGGTGCTGCGTCGCCAATCGCAAGTCGCCCCTGTTAACTGCGCAGTAGAAACCACAGCGCATAGTGTAGACTAGGTAGCAATGTTAGAAACTCTTCTCACCAAAAACAGATGCGTATGTAAAGAAAGAAAGAAGAAAGAAAGAAACCATTTTATTGGCACAGCAAACAGACAACACATGTAAGGCTATATATATGTAGATATACGAATGTTTAGACATCGGTGGCTGCGGCCACTGACAAGTGACACATTAAACCAATAGACAGCCAGGGATTCTGCCATAGTGGCAGGCGGGTTGGCAACCGCACTTTATTTATTCAGATGTTCCAAGAAGAAGAAGCTGTGTGGTCGCGGCTCGTTAAAAGAATACTACCACTCCATCTCATCCAATAGATCTCGTAAAAGGCGAGTAAGGAATTAAACTGCACTGTGCACCCAACAGCGCATGGTGGCGATGGGCTCACCACCTATCACACCAAGTGCATTATATTGTTTTGGTGAAACGTCGATTGTGGCAGTCATCTGTTTTTGCAGTGAGTGCCCAGTCTCTGACTACCCCTTATGGGATACAGCCGTGATCTTATGTATGTATGTATGTTCCAAGAAGATGCTGCTGTCACGGGATGAGATAGTGTGTTAGATTCTCTTAAGCCGCCACCACACGGTTGTAAGACCCGATCTTTAACATTTGATCTGATTGCACGAGCATACCTAGTGCCTCTAGATTTGCGCTAATAATGTTCTAACCGGAACATGGTCCAAATCAGCCAAGAGAACTTTGTAATGCTATATACGGGAAGTTTAGAAAGAGTGTATTTGCTTAAGTAACTTCTAAGTAAATCAATCCTAAACAAATCATCCCTCGTCATCCGCAGCAGCAGCGCTCAGCTCCCCGCACATGTAACGAGACCACGAGTAAGCCGACACGCAATAATCTAATCAATTGTAAGGTAAAAAAAGAACCGACGCACTCCATAAAATTTAATAAAAAGCCAAGAAGTCGTACAAGCCGCGGCGTCGCGTTACACAACTAGCGCGAGATAAATCAGCTCCAGCACCATGTATCGGTTTCACTTGCAAATAAAAAAGGGAAAGAAGTTGAATCATAGAGCGGCTGGAAGAGACCTGAGCGTACATGCAGATCTTCGTCACTCGGCGTAGTGTATTTAAACATTCAAAACAAACAGCGTATTGAATAACCTGTCCAAAAAATAACATGGGAGATACTCATTTAACAAAAGACTAAATATAAAACACTTTGAATCATCTAAAAAAGTCACAAAGAGATTGCAAATACTAAATTTAAGTATTTAGAAATTTACTACAACTACACGATGTTACTAACACACTATTACTACTACATTTTAATCTCAGAAACAGAAGATATTGCTTGTGAGTCAGTTTATATTTTCGGTCAGGTCTTTCAGACGTTCAATTTTTTAAAGCAGTATTTTTATTTTTAGTTTAACACACTTCAAGGTTTTTTTAATTACAGTTCAGATGAGCACACAGTCCACCTGGTTGTACGGTCACTGTGGCCCATTGACACCAGTATCTATCCTTATAGAAAAATAAAGATGGAGGTGCGTTAGAAAACAAGTCCTGTAGGAGATCTGGATAGTTTTCCACAAGTCGTAAGCAGTGCTAGACAAAAGAAATGAAAGATGAATAAATATTATTTATTGTATAAGTATATATAATCGGCATAGTATAAAATAGATATAGTAGAGTATAAAATAGGTTCGCCGTGTGGTGGCGGCTCGTTAAAAGAATACTACCACTCCATCTCATCCAATGGATCTCGTAAAAGGCGAGTAAGGAATTAAACTGCACTGTACACCCAACAGCGCATGGTGGTGATGGGCTCACCACCTATCACACCAAGTACATTATATTGTTTTGGTGAAACAGCAGTGATCAGCAGTCATCTGTTTTTGCAGTGAGTGCCCAGTCTCTGACTACCCCTTATGGGATACAGTCGTGATCTTATGTATGTATGTAAAATAGATATATTGGTTCAATTTATGTGCAGTTCGCCAACTGCAGCAGATCGGCACAGCGAAATAGCTGAGCAATTTTTGTGTAGGTTGCATCCTATCCCTATTAATATTTTACTATTCCCGCGAATGATCAACATAGATTAAGGTATATAATTACTGATTCTGTAGTATTCCCTTTAGCCCAAAACATTTTCGGAAAAAACACGGAAAGCCACTATTCAATTATGAGTAGTAATGATGATATTAAATATAAACGTACAAACACTTCCAGTGAAACTATCCACGTACAAACATATCAAACGCAGATCGCTCCCTCCGGCGTCCGTCGATTACTCAACCATTAACCTCACCCCCAAATTGGAGTGCCACAAGAGTCCTCCACATAAACAGACTATCGACTACGACCCCATATTAAACCTTATACACAACAGTAATAAAATTCAGTATTCAATGATCTTGTAACCTGAATTATCACGCAATAACTACAAAACATTTTTGATATTATTCCGAAGCATCAGAGTTGATAATTGAATGATGAGCCATAGAAGCGATCCTTAGATTTTGAATGTCTTGCCTGCTTCAACAGGGTTAGCAATTGAATTTTCCTACTGCTTTCAATAAACTGTGGTCAGTGGAGGAAGTATAAAAGTATTCGAGTGTTCTCTTTCATTACACAAAAGCACAACTTGTTATAACATATCATTATTCTAATACTCCAACAAAATACTCCTTGGCTTTTGTTACAGGTTAAAAATTCTTATTTTTTGCGAAACATTTTTAACATTGAAAACCGTGAGTCGAGTACCTCTCAATTAAAAAATTCTCGGAAGGTCATTCTATTATATGTTTAATAGGAATTTTTTATTTCAGTATTTAATGTTTACTTAATAATGTTTAAATCCAAAAAATCATTTTCAACTACAATAAGAAAGTCGGTGGTAGGATTCCTGGGCAGAAATCCGTCTAGGTAGGTACCACCCCAGGGCCAGTTATTCTGCCGTGAAGCAGTAGTGTGCAAACGTTACTGTGTTTCGGTTTGAAGGGCACTGAGAGCTAGCGTAATCACTGGGCATATGATACGTAAGAACTGATGTCTCAGGGTGATGGACACAGTGTGGTGTCACACAGAAATTTTCTGAGTGACACAGCAACTGGGCAGACGTTATAGGCAGACTAAGTGTAACTTACCATCAGGTGAAGGTTTTGCCCGTTTCAACATTTTATTCAAAAAAAAAACTTCATTATAGTGGACCGCGTCACAAGAGAGACACAAAGTTAATTTGCTAAGATCCGATAGAAAACTAATTTTGGTGTTATTAGTTTGCTGATGCATGTTTATTATGTACACACACCATTTTTTTGTTTTTGTCGATCACAATATTATATTGTTACGTAACATATTACCGTGTGGTGCGGCTTAAGAGAATCTACCACCCCATCTCATCCCGTGAACGACGTAAAAGTCGACAGTAGGAAAGTAAAAATCAGGAGTTGGGCATCTTCCTGGAACATCAATATAAATAATCTGCGGTTGCCAACCCGCATGCCAATCGTGCCAACTATGGCAAAATCCTCCCAAAATGAGAACAACAAACTTTGCCGGAATGTATGGGGAGGCCTATGTTCAGCAGTGGACTAGTGATAGGCTGAAATGATGACGATGATAATGACTTTAGATTTTATCTCCGATATTTCAGAACCGATTTAAATGATTATTTTTTTTTATGCTTTTGTTAGCTTTAAACTTTGTCCAGTACAAATGTAATGGAATCTTCCAATTATATTTTGACCCACTTCCAGACGTCCGAATAATGGAATATTCTCTGGTATTCTCAGCAGGATCATCAGCTCGTTGCTGTTCATCTCAGTAGGATCAACAGCATCTTCCTGATACATCTAAATAAATAAACTGCAGTTGCCAACCTGTCTGCCAAGCGTCGCAACTGTGAAAAAATCCCTTCAAAAAGAGATTTGAATATTTTTGTGGAAATCTATGGGGGAGGCCTATGTTCAGCAGTGGACTGATAGACTGAAATGAAGGAAAAAAATCCTTTCGCAAATCATCTACATCGAATTTATTAATGAATGCAAAACGACACAGAAAATACATTTTAGCCAGTCGCAAATATTTAATTTAAAACGAAAGCTCGAATGCTAAATCTCTGTATGATTCTAAAAAACATTTTTCATCAACTAAACTCAACCCTTCACATCATCCATTGAATTGCGCCAACTTCGTTATACTATTTTATACAATGAAAAGTCAGGTTGCATCCCGTACTCCTACGCTGACCTTAAGTGGACACGAGATAGCAGGTTCATTTACCCCTCAGCGCGAAAGAGATGTACATAGTCGACAAGAGCCACTTCACACATAAATGGTATCGGATTCGTGCGAGAGAGACGCGAATAGAAAATTGCAATTCGTGGGATAGAGATCATCGCTAAAGAGGTTCGACACTCGAATGTCCTTGGATGTTTAAAGGAATGAGATCAAAAATGTTTACAGAGCTTTAATAAATGTCGACGGCCGTATGTCATGATATCCTTTGGCAGTTATTTTTGAGGTACAAGTATAAGGGTTTTCCGGTTAAATTCAATATACAGTATAATTATGGAGAATACTTTTCTTTTCAATTCTCTGAATGCGACATCTAGAAACATCTCTAACTTTAATTATGTAAAGGTAAAATGCCATTTTGGAACCTGCAACGTGAACAAAACATAGATTTCTGGGCAAGAATCCGTCTAAGTACCATCCTAGGCCAGTTATTCTGCCGTGAAGCAGTAATGTGCAAACATTACTGTGTTTCGGTTTGAAGGGAGCTCTGAGAGCTAGCGTCATCACTGGGCATATGAGATTTAAGAACTGATGTCTCAGGGTAACGGGTGCAGTGTGGTGTCACACATAAATGTTCTAGGTGACACAGAATTTCTTATGCTGCTAATCTCGTCACTTTATTCAATAAAAAAAGATGAATCAGCATAGTCAGAGAAGACACGGGACACTCACAATACGATTAAACTCGACATTTAATCACTTGGGGTTGTGATTCGAACCCAGGACCTGAGACTTTGCGGTCAGGAACGCCACCGGGCTACGCGGTAAGAACTATTGGACGACCGTGTGGTCTAGTGGTTAGCCGTGCCGTACGGCGCAGTCATTTGATCGGCTATTTTACGCAGGAATATTTCTGATGGCAGAATTCCTATGCAGGAATCCGTCTAGGTAGGCACCACCCCAGGGCCAGTTATTCTGCCGTGAAGCAGTAGTGTGCAAGCATTACTGTGTTTCGGTCTCAACAGCACTGTGAGCTAGCGTAATCACTGGGCATATGAGACTTAATAACTGATGTCACAGGGTGACGGGCACAGTGTGGTGTCACGTAGAAATTTTCTTGGTGACACAGCATTTGTGAGCCGTGGTAGTTCAGGGGCTAGGCGCTCGCTTTAAATTTCATAGTACGCGAGTGACCTGGGTTCGATTCCCGGTGCCGGCACCACTAAAATTGTTAATTGCAATTTTAAGTGCTGATTTACCACGTGCTCGGCGGTGAAGGAAAACATCGTGAGGAAACCTGCATGTCTGAGGAATAAAAAATATTTCGAAGACATGTGAAGTCCGCCAACCCGCATTGGAGCAGCGTGGCGGATTCTTCCTAGCTCCAAAACCCTCTCAGAAATGAGAGGAGGTCTGTGCTCAGTAGTGGGACATTTATAGGCTGAAACTTTACTTTTTTTTTACAGCATTTGTTGTGGGCAGAGGTTGCACTTTTTGCTCGTCTCATCACGTTATCCAATAAAGAAAAAGGGTAAAACCGCGGGTAAAACTTTATTAATAAAAGCCAAAGTCAAAGTCAAAATTTCTTTTATTCAATTAAGGCTTGTTTAAAGCTCTTATGAACGTCAAAATTTACACCGGTTCAAAAATTACCCTCTCAGAGAAGAACTGGTAAGAAACTCTGTGGTCTTTTTTTTTCAATGCCATATTACATAATGTCATTAATAGATTACAAAATAAATTACATCATAAATTTAGTAGCCAGGGGGTTTGCAAGAGTATGAGTTATTTCCATACATCTTTGTCCTCTAAATAATGATATATTCTACAATACGCTTTATCTAAGAATGTCGTCTTGATAAGTTTTTTTAAAATCCATGTCCGATTTGTGTTACACTTTTAGGAATTTTATTATACATCTACTAAATAATGTAAAATTAAAGTAAATTACAAAACAGCCTTACTACGCTTCAATATTGTTTTACCAGAAAGCGTAGTGTATGCATAAGCGCGACACGCCCGACACCGGTCCGATGCCACCCCGGCGCCGAGCCGCCCGCTGCGAGCTCTACAATACCATCAATTTTTTCTAGCTATTGATTCGATATTTAATTGCCGAGGGCGCGCGCGCTGTCGACAAACTCATATTATTAATTTGATGGCGTCAATTATATTATATCGATGAAGGTTGCGATCGTCTTTGTCATTCATTTGCTCGGCGACGGTTGATTACATTAGTAATTGGGAGAGAGCCGATAGGTGTCCGGCAGAGTAGAATAGCACCTACCTCTTTACCGAGGTGTCGTAAGAGGCGACTAAGGTATAGTACGGACAGCCTGGACAGACAGGACAGTTCGTGCAGAATAACACCATAATATGCAATGCTGTCACTATTCTGCTCTGGAGAACGCAATTAGGAGTAAGCATTTTTTGACTCCTACCAAAGTGGCGGTGACGTGATTCGCCACCCGTCACGTTTCGCTTCCCGCGAGGACGAAAAGTGGGCACAGTGTGTGGTCTCTGCCTGCTCCTAGTATGGGAAAAAGGCGTGACTGTATGTATGTATTGGGATCACTATGTCATTCTCGAAGACATGTGAAATGTCAACACGCACCGTGTGACACAAAGAGGCTTGTTAATTGTATATATTACTAGCTAGCCGTATGTGATGGTACCTGGCTGTGGGGGGAGGGGGGGTCTACTGTGTAACTCTGGTTGGTTTCGTGATCGGTTTCATTTGATCCCATTAACCAATGAATGCGCTTCATACGCCTAAATAAAGCTCATTTTTAATGGGATCTCATTGGTTAATGGGATGAAAAGAAAATACATAAATACATAAGATCACGACTGTATCCCATAAGGGGTAGTCAGAGACTGGGCACTCACTGCAATGCAAGCTAATGCATCCAGAATATTTCAAATCGGATCAGTATTTCCTGAGATGCTAATCTGTTCAAACATACAAACTCTCCAGCATTGTTATAGAAGTCATCATCATCATCATTTCGGCCCACAACTAGTCCACTGCTGAACATAGGCCTCCCCAATAGATTTCCACAATAGCTTGTAGCTCTCATCTTGGCAGGCGGGTTGGAGACCGCAGTTCATTAATCAGATGTTCCAGGAAGATGCCAATCTCCTGGTTTTTATTATCCCTCTGTCGACTTTTACGTCACCCACGGGATGAGATGGGGTGGTAGATTCTCTTAAGCAATACGGCACAAGGCAATAAATATAGCATTAGGATTACTTAATATTAATGGTAATAAGTGAATACACGAGCAATTAGTTTACCTGGCGGTAAGTGCCACGCCTGCCCATGACAGTGCGGTGTCATCCCGAAGTCTTTGTTTGTACCGAACAGAACCCTTTGCTTTGGAGACATCGGTATTTATGTCTCATATGCCCAGTAGCCCTTAGTGGCCTTCGGACCGAAACACAGCAGTTCGACACCAGGTCTCATATGCCCAGTGATTACACTAGGTCCCAGTGCTCTTCAGACCGAAACACAGTAATGTTTACACACTACCGCTTCACGGCAGAATAACTGGCCCTGGGGTGGTACCTACCTAGACGGATTCCTGCATATGTATCCTCCTATCCATGAGAGCTAGCGTAATCACTGGGCATATGAGACTTAAGAACTGATGTCTCAGGGTGACGGGCGCAGCTTGGTGTCATACAGTACACAGTTTCTGGGTGATAAGGCATTTGTTATGGGCAAACGTTACACTTACCATCAGGTGGACGTTTTGCTTGTTCCGTCACTTTTATGAAATTAAAAAAAAAATACAAAATTACAGACAGGGCAATGATGCAAGGTGATATTTAGTCCTTTTTCACCTCTAATTTTTGAACATTCATCAACACGATCACCAGAGCAAAGGATTTTTATGGTATAAGTAACGAGACGACCAAGACGTTAAACTGATTTAAAAAGGCCTTAGCAGTTGCAGTGTCACGCGATACTTTAAATTTCAAACTCCCGTGTGGCAATGTACGGCGCTCGTTATCTTGTGACGTGAGTTTAGTCTCGTATACCCTGTAATTACATTCGTTTACAGTGCCCTTCAAACCGAAACACACTAATGTTTTGCACACTTTTGTTTCACAGCATAATGTGATGAAAAGAGCCAAGCGTTCACCTGGTAATAAGTGCAGCGTCTGCCCATAACAAATGCTGCGTCACCCAGAACATTTCTGTGTGATACCACGCTGCGCCCATCACCCCGAAACATCAGTTCTTAAGTCTCATATGCCCAATGACTACGCTAGCTCTGAGTGCCCGTCAAACAGAAACACAGTAATGTGTGCACACTACTGCTTCACGGCAGAATAACTGGCCCTGGTAACCACCTAGTTTTCACTATCTCCCAATGCGACGAACACACATATAAATTTTTAATCGAATACGAATATACGTATCTATAAACCAGTATATTGACTGCTATGTAAAATTGTATTCACATAAACACAATAAAAGCTCTAGTTATCTGTATACATAAGTTTATAGGAAATTCCCGGGCGCTCCACGCCCCGGCGCTCAAAGTCGAATAACGACGCTGCGACTATAACCTCGCTATCATCGCGATAATACAGTGTAGCCGCGTGCCAACACGACTACCAATATCTGGCCAAAGCCCCCGCTCGAGTTACAGGAGGAAGCGGCACCGACAGAAGCATGAACAAAAGCACTTCGCTATTTCATCGTATGTTACACTGGCCCAATCCCGCGGTTTCACCCGCGTAAAAAACCGACCCCGATCGATGATGTACATATATACTTCCCTATTTGAATCGGATTTTGAGGTTTTAATTTTTAGTGCGGAACCCTATTTATTTTTCTAAAATTCAAGTAGTAAGTTACCCGCTATAAAATTAGTTGTCTGTCATTAAGTCTCGTCAAAATCGGTTCAGCCGTTTCGGAGATTAGCCGGAACAAACAGACAGACAGACAGATATTTTTTTTAACAATTGATTTTTTCTTATAAGTACCGAATTTTCTTTCATTAGCATTGAGTAAAAAGCTGTTACTTTGTTATAAGAAACATGCACTTCAATTTTATTTATTTGTATAGATAAAGGATGTTTAGGGTTAGCCGCGTGGCGTAGTGCTTAGCGTACCTGACTTCTGCGCTGCAAGTCCTGGGTTCGATTCCCAGCCGGAGCCAACATATGTGCAAAACCACAAATTACAGGAGAATACAGGAGAAAATCCTACAAAATATAGCTAATTATAACCAATTATAACCACCATTAACCAAGTTATGCCTGTTAGTGACCAGAAAGGCCGCAAGAGAATCTGTTTTGAACAGTAATATAACTGACGTTTTACGCAATACAATATGACAGGAACTCACTTGAATTGAAGAAAGAAGAAAGAAGAAAGAAAGAAAGAAAGAAAGTTGAATTTAACATTCTTTTCTGCCTTTACATCACAAAGTGAAAGTATAAGAACAACGGTTAGATGGAAAAGAAGCAAAGTTTATCGAGAAGTAATCGTGATGTTATAAAAGCCATACGCCGGCGACAACTCCCGAATATCGTCAAGACAACGCAAACAGGAGGCACTCACTCCTTCCAATCTACCCGCGCCCGATGTTACGCTGATGCGATAAGATCGGCTAGGATGCAGTGTCACACACGGGGACAATCACAACACAACCAGACATGTAAACCAATAATTTGTGTTTCAGCACAAATAATTGATTTTCGTTGGTTTGGTTGGGATTCGACCCCAGGACTTGCGGTGTAGAAGTCCGGTAATCTGAGGAGTAGGCCAGGCGGTCGTCAAATAAAATCTTACTATCCAAGACACCTAAAGAGTAAGTTTGGTGTTTACGTTCCCGAACCTAATGTAACGCAAATGCAAGAAAACTGAAAAAAAGGCAAATTGTAATACAGTATTTTTGTGTTGAACAAATATTGACTTCGACTGGGATTCTAACCAAAAATTGAACACTCAGCAGTCAGGCACGCTGGCATCCACTTAAAAGTAATATAATAAGCTTTAGACTTGTACCATACAACGCCCGAGTGAGAAGGAATGCTATTACATTGGTACAATTTATACGGCGGTCGCGCGAACCATTATCAGCGATATTGCTTCACATTGTGCGCCACATGAAACTTTTTATATGCGACAATAAATGGCAAGGAACGGGGAAAGATGAAGACGGCAACACATAACACATACATACATTCACGACTCTTTCCCACTTGGGTAGGCCAAATCCGTAGTTCACTTTTCGCCCGCTCGGGAAACAACACGCGAGGGCGGGGAATAACATCGCCACCATTTTGGAAAGAGTTAAACTTCTTGCTCCCCTTAGCGTTTTCACACGTGAAAAGATGATGTCCATCCAAACAAAGCCCCGCATGCTTGGGTAAGGCTAGCCTCATTCTGGGGTCGCCCGGTCCCAGATGAGATCGGCACACTAGCGACTAGACTCGCCCCTAGCCGCGCTACACTTACTGGTGGTACGATTCTTAGCAGGAATTCGTCTCGCTACGTATCACCCCAGGACCAGTTATTCTGCGTGAAGTAGTAGTGTGCAAACATTACTGTACCTGAAGGGTACAGAGCTACTGTAATCACTGGGCATATGAGACTTAAGAACTTATGTCTCAGGGCGCAGTGTGGTGCTACAAAGAAATATTCTGAGTAATACAGCATCTGTTATGGGCAGACGTTGCACTTACCATCAGGTGAACGTTTTGTTCGTCTCGTCACTTTTAAATAAAATAAGCCATTGGCACGGTAAAAAAAAAAGTAAAGTTTCAGCCTATAAATGTCCCACTACTGAGCACAGGCCTCCTCTCATTTCTGAGAGGGGTTTGGAGCTAGGAAGTATCCGCCACGCTGCTCCAATGCGGGTTGGCGGACTTCACATGTCTTCGAAATATTTTTTATTCCTCAGACATGCAGGTTTCCTCACGTTGTTTTCCTTCACCGCCGAGCACGTGGTAAATCAGCACTTAAAATTGCAATTAACAATTTTAGTGGTGCCGGCACCGGGAATCGAACCCAGGTCACTCGCTTACTATGAAATTTAAAGAAAGGGAAAGGATTGGGTGGGAAATGGCCTTGGGGTATGGAACTAATTAAAGTGTAGGATACTAGTGCCTCAGAAGGAGGAGACAGCACGGGAGGCCGGGGTCTCTTACCCGGTACTCTACCGTATTTTGCCTGACAAGAGAACTACATCAAGTACCCCCTGACTAAACTAAATATAAGTTACCGAATTTAAAATCAAGTAGAGTTAATGTTATACGTTGCTGAAGTTCTTTTTTATTGAATACTAGCTGATGCCTGTGACTTCGTTCGTGTGTATCGCGTCCCGTGGACCCGATTCCGTGAGAACTATTTAATGTTCATGGATAAAAAGTGTACTATGTCTGTCTCCAGAATGCAATCTTGAAAAGATAACAAACAGACATAGGGCAGAAAGTTTCTTTAGCATTTTATAATATTAGTATAATATTGATTTATAATATTAGTATGAATAGTGACGAGAAGAGCAAATCGTTCACCATATGGTAAGTGCAACGTTAACCCTCCACCAACCACTACAATACTACCACTAGGTAATATACACCACTGAAGTAAGACTTATATCGGTATCTGGTGGCGGTATCTGGTGGCGGTATCTGGTGGCGGTTCCTGGTGGCGGTTGTTTGCTTGTGCACGCTACTGAGGGAGGTCGGGCGGTGCTCTTCAAAAAACTAGGTAATATACCTACACCATTTTGTATTTTGCATGCGGATCTTAGCAAATTAACTTACTTTTCTTCATTATAATGTATTTAAGTAACGCCTTATTCTATTATCTATAATAATCTCTTAGACAATTACGTCAGCGCCATAATGAGCCGCGGCAGTCTCGAGCGCACTTAGATGTTATAATAATAAATTAGCTCTACATTTTGATGTAGAGCTAACTTATAACGTCTTCACAATACACAACATACAAAACAGCAGGCAGCGAGGCCCTTAATGCCAATTCTTTCAGTCGCGGCCCACAGTGCAACTGAAGCCGCGGCCGCGTGTCGAGGCACTCTAATGTCGCACGAACACGACGGTCTTTGATGTGACAAAAACGAACGAACGAACGTTCGCTGCGAGTGACGCGTATCAAAATAGATGGAAACGACATGTTGGTACATAGTTTATGATAGATCACTAGCTAATTATGGAAAATAGTTCTTTGGGGGCGTTAACATTGGTAACTATTTCCAAATTATAAAAGAGGACATACCTGAGTTAAGATCCTTATGACAAGCCCGCAAGGCACTAAGGAACCTTTAAAAACGCACAAGCACGCTACTCAATGAAGAAGAGAATCACAAATATTTGTGTATATTATACGCTAATCTTTATGACTGTAGATGAATCGATACTACGAATAAGGGTTTCTTACCTTACTACGAGTAAGGGACCTTCAGTCAGTGAACAGTCTTCTCAAAAATTGGGAGGTTTTGCTGCAAACGTCACGCTTATAGCAATACCTTAGACTTCACTGCCTTCCTTGGGTATTTTTAACTGGCATAACAAGCCGCGGCTTTGCCGTGTGGTAGCAGATAGTGGCTTAAGAGAATCTACCATCCCATCTCATTCCGTGGGTGTCGTAAAAGTCGACAGAGAGCAAATTTAAATCAGAAGATGGGCACCAGCATCTTTTTGGAACAACACCAAGCGTGGCAACTATAGCAAAATCCCTCAAAATGAGAGCCACTAGCCTGTCGCAATCTATGGGAGAGTTCTATGTTCAGCAGTGGACCAGTGATAGGCTGAAATGATGATGATGATGATAAATAAAAACAAGATACCAAAACCCTAGTTACGTAGTGCCTACGGATTCTAGTTTTAGCGTTGAAACATATTGCTGAAGGAGTTAATTTGAGAATGTCGTTACAAGAGAAACTTGACATGAACTAGCGCAGCTTTATATGTGATCAACAGAAAAACATTATTATCATCACCTACAGCTTATCACTTGTCCACTGCTGAACATAGGCCTCACCCGTAGATTACCACAAAAGTTTGTAGCTTTTTGTCTCGCTGGTTGCCTCGCTTGGCAGACGGGTTTGCAACCACAGTTTTATTATTCATAAGTTCCAGGGATGATGTTGCCCATCTCCTCTCTTCCTCCTCTCGACTTTTACGACACCCACGGGATGGGGTGGAAGAGGAGAGTTCTCTTAAGCCGCTACCACACGGCAACCAGAAAAAAAGAACAGAATTTATCTTTTCCTGTTTTTCTTCCCTCACCATACAACACATAGCTGTGATATTAATCAAAAAATTCTGTGACAAAATTGTAATTCCCCGGTCGCGCCATCCCGATTATGTACTGTAGCCATACGCACAACAGCATTGCTCTGTCACTTTAAAAACTGTTCTTAATGTTTTCTACACATACATTCGTCGAATTTGCAGGCCCACATTATTTACTCATACACTCATTCAAGTCTCACATCACAAGCCCACCATAGATCATCACAAAGCACGATCGACCTAATCCACCAGCATTCAACGACTTTCGACCATAATGTTGATGTGACGATGTATTTATAAAATTAAATTATTTAGACCGGACTTTACAACTGTAAGTATAACTATACTGGTGGTAGGATTTCTATGCAGGAATCCGTCTAGTTAGGTACCACCCCAAGGCCAGTTGGTCTGCCGTGAAGCAGTAGTGTGCTAACATTACTGTGTTTCGCTTTGAAGGGCACTGAGAGCTAGCGTAATCACTGGGCATGTGAGAATTAAGAACTGATATCGTGACGGGCGCAGTGCGATGTAACACAAATGTTCTGGTTGACGCAGCATTTGTTATTGGCAAACGTTGCACTTACCATCACGTGAACGTTTTGCTCGCCTCGTCACTTTCTGTCAACAGTATGAAAGGATCGCTGGGTTTATGAAAGTGAAGTTTATCTCAGGACGACTGTAGCAGTGCCACACATTTGTAATTAAAAGTTCTGTGTGACAGCTGTTGTAGGCAGACGTGGCACAAAAGTAAAGCTGGTCTAATTCACTGAATTTTACTGAACCTTACCACGATTGTAATGGAACAAAAGTTAGACTGAATGCTTAAGTAATTCTCTGCCAGACAACCTTGGGGCAGTGAGAGATTAGAAATTATATCATAAAAAATAAAGTTGAAATATCCTTATACATTTTTTAGCGGCTGCACCAAGCACCGAGATGAGGTTCGACGGCGGAAAGTCGCTAATAAGTAAATAAGAAGCAATTAATTAAATACTAAAGCGACGCGCGACACGCGACGCGCGTCGTCAAAACTGAACACCGCTGCCTTGCGTCTACTCCACGATGAAAGGGGCTTTTTAAAATGTTTGTGTTATTACATTTAATTGAGAGGAAAAGGTTCGGGAGCGTGAACAGGGGTGTGAAACAACTACAACATTTGTTTTCTTTTAGCGAGCTACAACTTATGGGGCGTTTATATTCGTGTGGAAGGCTTTGAGCGAATCATTTCACTACAGCAAACTTTTTACGATATTAAAAAAATTAAAGCTGAATTTGAAGATTATCTCGCGTTTTACATTGAGCTTATTGTTTACTACTGTATTTAAGATTTACTGGTGGTAGGATTCCTATGCAGGAATCAGTCTTTGTAGGTACCACCCTAGGGCTGGTTAACCGCCGTGAAGCAGTAGTGTGCAAACATTACTGTGTTTCAGTTTGAAGGGCACTGTGAGCTAGCGTAATCACTGGGCATATGAGACTTAAGAAACGATGTCTCAGGGTGACGGGTGCATTGCGGTGTCACACTGTTCTGGGTGACACAGCATTTGTTATGGGCAGATGTCGCACTTACCATTAGGTGAACGTTTTGCTCGTCACTTTTATCAAATAAAAAAAAAAGCTTGACAGACCTACTCGACGCTCCACATGTCTTACGGAGCCCATTGCCGATCTGGATATTTTAGGTCCACCTTACATAATGGTTATTCATCAGTCCAAGACCATATCGATTTTGGAACTAGTCGTCTTCTGGGATGAGACGCGATGGTTAGTGGGTAGGATTTCTTACGCCGCCACCACAAGCGTCAAACTCAGTTGCCCTAGCCCGACAATTACAAAAAAAAGTCATCTTATAAATTCTTTAACATGTCATTATGAATCGTTGTTACATATGAGTCATCAGAGGAACGAAGAAAAGATGGTAAAATAAGTTTGATAAACGTAATTTATATTTTTGATTAACATAAAGAATTTTCATAACATTTCCATAACGTTGAAGTTTAATTTGTAACATTATCTATGCGTTTATCTTTTCAATGTCATATTCTCAAGAAACCTTATCGTTAATGATACGATAACTATTTCCGTTTATATAGAATTCCGTTTGTTCAACTAACATTATATCATTTACATTCTTTTAGCAACTGTTTACTCGCGGAAATCCATTTGTGTCGCAAAGTAAGTTTTCAGTTGAATTCAAATTAAACACGTCTGAAAGCTAAAAACAGCCAAAAAGCAAAGAAATAAAAATGTCTGCACTTTTCTCACTGCATAGGCTTTTTTCTTAATTAATTCAGCGTGCCCAACCATTAGTCGGTTAAATGTATTACAGTCTTAACTTGTGAATTAACCGTCAGTTAAAGGAAACTGAAATAAAGGTAACCCGCGGTAATTACTGCCCGTGCACTGGGAACTGTATCGAGGAGAGGGCACTTTACAACATCACGACACGACTACGTAACGACTTAGTAATCGACGCGTCAAAAATCCCGGGGCGATCCAATAACATAACAGTAGAAATTTCACCCGAAACTAGGACACAAAGTACCGTCGGGCACTGTAATGTTTTCTCCACCCTTCAGTCACAAATGTCTAGTAATTGAGCTAGCTTCTACCCGAAACACAGTAAGACTTCCACTCTACTGCTTGTTGGCACGATAATTGTGCCTCTCGACAAGGGAATCCTGTATAGTAGTCCTCATCTAGTTAAGTATTGGCTCCCAACCGCAGGCTCGATTATCACTCCCATATAAAACAACGTGTTCGACGACCACTTATACGCCGCGGGTCCTGGGTTCGAATCCCAGCCGGAGCCTACATTTGTGCTAAAACACAAATTGTTGGTTTTCGGGTCTGGATGTGTTGTTTGTCCCCGTGTTCCTGACACTGCATCCTACCTCCGATCTTATCGCATCAGCATTACATCGGGCGCGGGTAGGTTGGGACGAGTGAGTGCCTCTGTGTTTGCGCGTACACTTGTAGCACTCTAATATCTCCTGCGCAGTTGATGGCTCTCGACAGTATTCGGAAGTTGTCGCGTTATGGGACCATATAAAAAAATATTATAGGACAAAGTAACGAGGCGAGCTAAACATTGCTGATGGTAAATGCAACATCTGCCCATAGCAAATACCGAGTCACCCGGAACATTTCTGTGTGGAACTACCCTGCGTTTAGCATCAGTGCTTAAGTCATATGCGCAGTAATTACGCTATCTCTGAGAGCCCTTCAGACCGAAACACATTAACGTTTGCACACTACTGCTTCACGGCGGAACAACTAGCCCAGGGGTGGTTCCTGCCTTGACGGATTCCTGCACAGGAATTCAACCACAAGTTAATATATAGGCATGTGTAAGCCCCTTGTCGTATCGTCCTCGTATCCTATACGTATAAATGGGTTGCAGCGCTGCGGTATAGAGGTGACTGAGTGTCGGCGTCGCGCTCGCTCCGACTTCGTCACTCGACTCGCTGCAGCCGCAGCTGGAGTGGCTTTGAGGTGCCATGGCTGCGAGGTGATTCTACATTTAGGTGTTCTTTTGTAGGCGCTGCCTTACAATGCTCATGCTACTTTTTGTTGCTTTTTTATGAGTCCATATTTGCACCACGCGTATACGCTTTCCAGAAACGTCTATTCTTAGGTTGTGTTATTATTGCATTCATGCGTGTCTAAGATAGATATTAACTTCAATATATCATTATTATCATTTCAGCCTAAGACTAGTCCACTGCTGAACATAAGGCCTTCCCGATGGATTGCCACAAAAGTTAGTAAATCTGATTTTGGAGCAATTTTGCCATAGTTGCCACGATTGGCAGACGGGTTGGCAACCGCAGTTTATTTATCAGATGTTGCAGGAAGATGCTGCTGCCCATCTTCTGATTTTAGTTATCCCTCTGTCGACTTTTTCGACACCTACGGGATGAGATGGGGTGGTAGAGTCTCTTCAGCCGCCACCAGAATATATGTGGCGATCGAATGGTCTAACGGTTAAAGTACCTAACTTCTACGACACAGTGCCCAGGTTCGAATTGCAGCCGTAGCCAAAATTTGTGCAAAAACACAAATTGTTAGTTTTATAGTCTAATTGTATTCTTTTTTTTTCCTACCTCAGATATTAACGCATGAGCTTTACATTGGGCACGGATAGATTGTGGCACTATAATATCTCCTGCGCAGTTGCTATAACATCCGAAAGTACTTGGAAGTTCCTGCGAACGCACTCTGAAGTTGACGTGGTCGAAAATCAGCCAAGGGAATATCATCATTATCAGTATTTGATGACGTCGTATCGTAAAACGCTCTCAATAACTTGTTCTCTATTTTCATTCGTATTAATTGTACAGACAAAAATATTTTTTAATGCAATATACCTTCTAAATTCTTAAATTCGTTTAACATTTGTGAAACAAGAAAAAGATTCAAATTCCATCAACTCTGCTCCGAAATTTCGAAATAATGTTTCGCGCGTTAACAACAAAAAATCGAGCTGTCAAATGGAATTTACAAAAAGTCATCGGAACAAATTAGCAAGTTGGGAAGTTAGCTCGACGCCTGTCCTCTGTTCCCGCCGGGCGAGGCTACAATATACAACAAATTGATCCGATCGCTGGGAGCCTAACTAACTGCTAAATTTTTTTTCAAGAAGCTAGTCAAATTTTGCTCAGGCTTAGTTATTTTTAATAATGCAAATAAATTACTATGTATAGCCTGTATTTCGTCTATCAACGCCAATCCAAACTAGTTTTTTTTTTATTTAATAGCCGCGGGTTAAAGCTATTGCTAAATCCAGCTCGCTGTATTATTTTTGTTTTTAGGGACATTCTTCACATCCATACTAATATTAAAAACACTACTTTGCAAATTAAAAAGTTTATTATTATAAATGCGAAAGTAAATTATATCCATCTGTCTGTTTGTTACCTTTTCACGGTTCAACCGCTGAACCGATCTTGATGAAATTCGGCACAGAGATAGCTTGCACGCTGGAGACAGACATAGGATACTTTTTATACCGGAAAATCTAATAGTTCCCATAGTATAATTAAAAGAACTTTATCCACGCGGACGAAGTCGAGGGCTTCAGCCATTACTGCCAATCGTCATTTTAAATCAAAATAATAAGTTTTTACAGTTTTTTTAACATTAAATATAAGAATTCAGCGATGATAAATTACTTTTAGTGTAGTTAATACTTAGACACATTAATTTACGAAACCTATTATAGCAATGGGAAAGAAACTAAATGTATTTGTAGTAATATGCGTGAAAAACAAAATGGCGAATGTGTCACTTTTGCAACCGATTGGCTTTCCACTTTTATGTTAAAATGCTTGCTTTTGCGCGCGGATTCGCTTTCTAATTACGTAATTATATAACCTAAAAGCAACACAAGTGAAAACACAATTCAAATCCATTGCAGGATTTAGAAAAAACAGTAAAAACGGAAAATTTATTTTTAATTTTTAGCTCAAGAGTATGTACAGGGTTGCCAATGAAAAGAAGCAACTATCATAAAAGATTCCACGCAGCACATGTTTGCTTACGTTATACTCGTACATCCATACTAATATTATAAATGCGAAATTAACTCCCTCTCTCTGTCCCTCTGTCTGTTTGTTACCTTTTCACGGTTCAACCGCCGAACTGATTTGGACGAAATTTGGCACAGATATAACTTACATCCTGGTGTGAGATGTAGGATACTTCTAAATCAAATAGTTCCCACTGGATATTTAAAAAACCAATAACCACGAGGACGAAGTCGCGGACATCAACTAGTAATATATAACTTACTGTTATTAAAAAGTCCTGGTTCCATTTAATAATTTAACCTCATAGTGCATAGGCAACGAAAAAAGGCTGTATATAGTTAAATCTCTGGCGGAGTCTACTTGGGTAGCTGAAGCACAAGTGGCAACACTGCCCTTTTGGCCTCCTCGGTGCGTTCCTTTCTACGCAAACCTTTGTTTGCATTAATGGGCAACTTGAAAATTTGGGTGGGGAGGGCGATTTATTAACAGTGTAAATAAAATGTTTATTAAGTCGCTGAAAATATAGTCTTAATAATGAGTCAATTGGTGTTGCCCTTCTTTCACTTTTTAAAAAACGATTCTCACTAGGATTGTTACAGACATAAGTCTGACATGCAAAACACAACCAGACCCAAGAACTAACATTTCTGTCTTTTCGCAGAAATGTTCATTTTCCCTCCGTCGAAATTTACGACACCCACGGGATGAGATGATGGTAGATTCTCTTAAGCCGCCACCACTCGGTTGAAGTTGTAAAAGACGACAGTCAAAATGAAAACCAGGAGATGGGCAGCAGCATCTTCCTGGAATATTTGAACTAATTAACTTGCCAACGCGCCTGCCAAGCGGAACCTATGACAAAATGAGAGCTTCATACATAGACTGGTTATAGGCTGATATGATGATGATGATGCACAAATGTTGGTTTCGGCTGGGATTCGAACCCAGGACCTGTGGAGCATAAGTCAGGTACTCTGCCCAATAGGCTCCGCGGTAGTCAATGTTATTTTATTTAAATTGGTTACGTCACAAGCCTTTGTAAGTGGACTGCTGAACCATCATCAAATTATCTGTAGATGATAGGATTCCTGAGCATTAGGGCTAGCGGTCGTCAAGTTTATATGACAGTATCTAGACTAGTTTACTTAGTTTTACTGGTGGTAGGATTCCTATGCAGGAATCCATCTAGGTAGGTACCACCCTAGGGCCAGTGATTCTGCCGTGAAGCAGTAGTGTGCAAACATTACTGTGTTTCGGTCAGAAGGGCACTGTGAGCTAGCGTAATCACGGGGCATATGATACTAAAGAACTGATGTCTCAGGGTGATGGGCGCAGTGTTCCAAACAAAAATGTCCTGAGTGACACAGCATTTGCTATGTGCAGACGTGGCACTTACCATCAGGTGAACGTTTTGCTCGTTTCATCACTTGATCAATAAAAAAAAAAACATAGTTGCGCCTGCAACGTCGCTTGACCACGTACAATATAGATTTAACAATCTTACCCTAACTCATATATCATGTAAATAAAAGAAACAAAATGGAATTCCTGTGAAAGAATCTGTATATGTACCACTACCCCGCCAGTTACTATAATGCGGTGAAGCAGTAGTCAGCAAACACTACTGCGTTTCGGATTGGAGAGCTCTGAAGCTAGTGTAATTACATTTCAGATTAAAAGACTGATATCTCATGGGGAATAACGCAGTGCAATGTTGCTCAGATATTTTCAATTCAACGTTCTCTCAAGCGTGGCTACAGCCGTTATGGGATAAGCGCACTTCCACTGATCAAATCCTATTTTCCTCACTTATTTTTTTTAGTAAAAGCGAAAAATCAGGTACAGGAAGGTTATGATAAGGTTAAGATAAGTGAGATAATGTTACTGCAATTCATCTTAAGCAGATGATAATATTTCTGTGTTCTCATGTTAACCTGAAGACAACGAAAGTGTTACAACATCGACGATATCATTGTATTTTTTTTGTTTTAAAGTCTACCAATACCCTGTACTCCAACTTATTATGAAGAAGCTGACACACTGGCTTACTGGTGGTAGGATTCCTATGCAGGAATCCGTCTAGGTAGGTACCACCCCAGGGCCAGTTATTCTGACGTGAAGCAGTAGTGTGCAAGCATTACTGTGTTTCGGTTTGAAGGGCACTGTGAGCTAGCGTAATCACTGGGCATTTGGGACTTAAGAGCTGATGTCTCAGGGTGACGTGCGCAGTGAGGTGTCACACAGAAAAATTCTGGGTAACACAGCATTTGTTGTGGGCGGACGTTGCACTTACCATCAGGTGAAATAAAAAAAACAAAACAATGTGTAAAATTTATACTATACAGTATGCAATTTAGTACATAAAACAACACAGCAGATAACACCAATTACATCCGGTTCAATCAATCGTCCGGCAAGCTCGTGCGCGACCGTCCCGCGGGGCGGCAGGCGGTGGCAGGGACGAGGTACTCTAAATGTAAGAGGGGATAAGTAGTGTGGCGGGGAACAGAAGCGCGTGTAACTACGCTTCACTACATGTATAGCCGGGCACTAGTGTGGCGTTACGTTGCATTCCCCTACGTCTGTCGCCCCTCAGGACGGTCGCGTACGAACTAGCTGAGCTGTATTAATATCGTCGTCGTCGTTTCAACCTATCACTAGTCCACTGTTAAACATAGGCCTGTCCTATAGATTGCCACAAAAGTTATTAGCTCTCACTTTGGGTGGATTTTGCCGTAGTTGCCACGCTTGGCAGGCGGGTTGGCAACCGCAGTTTATTTGTTCAGATGTTCCAGGAAGATGCTGCTGCCCATCTCCTTTTTTTCATTTTCCCTCTGTCGACTTCTACGACATCCACGGGATGAGACGGTGTGGTAGATTCTCTTAAGCCGTTACCACAAGGAGTATATAATAATATCATTATCAAAAATAAACTGACCTGGTGAGTCGTCAGGTAAGTCGGGATAGTGATGTTGCACTGCAGAAGGCTGACCTCCGTACAGCAGGTTCAATTCCCGAGCCTCGTTTTCTTCTTGTGCTTGCTGTCTACGTAACGCGACCTGCCACAATACATTTGTAATTAAATTAAACAGTTCTTTGTGAATAAATGTATTGTCATTAGAATCAGGCGTTACGTTGCGGAAATCCATAATAATAAAGAAAGTAAATTTACTAAGATGCGCTTGCAAAATGTAAAATGGGGTATAATAGTAGTTTATTAGTGTCATTATTACTAGTTTTTGAGGAACACCACCCGGCCTTCACCACACATCAGGAAGCAATATCTCGGCGACTGTTTGTCGTGGAGTCAATATCACTTGATAATGCCTCGTTTTGAGGTGAAACACGTGTCGTGTTCTCGACTTCAGTGGTGTCTAATGCTAGGCAGTGCTGTAGTGCTGTAGTGGTGGAGGGCATCTGGAGGCGGTGACCGGTGTAGGTATTAGTTTGCTTGTGCACGCTACTGTGAGAGGGCGGTACTCTTCAAAAAGTAGGTAATATACACCATTGTACATTTTGCATGGGTATCTTAATATAACTGAAATGAAGTTGAATAAAAAATATTTTTTTTTTCAACGTAAGAAATAAAAATACCGTTTGTCGAACGTTATTTCTTTACAATCTACCGCCGTTTCGTAATGAGGTTCCTCTGACGGAGAAGAAACAGGCGATAGAAAGTCCGCATGTATCCTTTTTTTCTAAGTTTTTTTTTATTTTATATAGTGACGAAACAAGCAATATGTTCACTTGATGGTAAGTGCAACGTCCGCCCAAAACAAATGCTGTGTCACCCATAATATTTCTGTATGACACCACACTGCGCACGTCACCCTGAGACATCAGTTCTTAAGTCTCAAATGCCCAGTGATTACGCTAGCTCACAGTGCCCTTCAAACCGAAACACAGTAATGCTTGCACACTACTGCTTCACGGCAGAATAACTGGTCTTGGGGTGGTACCCACCTAGACGGATTCCTGCATAGGAATCCTACCACCATTAAAAAGTTTTTTATATCAAAGTCAAAAACAAATGTAACAACCACACCATTTACCATGACTAAATTGCAACAAGACTGATTCAATAATACATATACTCAAGCATACTGGTGGTAGGATTCCTATGCAGATATCCGTCTAGGTAGGTACCACCCCAGGGCCAGTTATCACATTACATTACACACTACTGTGTTTCGGTTTGAAGGACACTGAGAGCTAGCGTAATCAATGGGCATTTGAGACTTAAGAACTGATGTCTCAGGGTGATAGGCGCAGTGGAGTGTCACACAAAAATGTTCTGAGTGACACAGCATTTGTTATGGGCAGACGTTACACTTACCATCAGGTGAACTTTTTGCTCGTTTCATCACTTTATCCATAAAAAAAGACCTTCCACAAGCAGCCTCCTCGCCCTTCTTTACCATATTAAAGGGAAGTTGACGTCACACGACGCCGTATTAACAAATAAGGATAAATGACATTTCACCTTACAAGAAGTGGTCACTATGACAAAGATCCTCAATTTACTTTACTGCCAGTTATTGAGACTGCGGTTCAAAAGCGCAGTGGGTAACGTAGTACGAGTATTTTCCAGGATGCAACTGCGGCGTTGTTCTTCCATGCAATAAATCTTTGTGTTCGTGTGTTAATACATACATACATAAGATAACGACTGTATCCCATAAGGGGTAGTCAGGAATCCGTCTAGGCAGGTACCACCCCAGGGCCATATATTCTGCCGTGCAGTAGTGTGCAAACATTACTGTGTTTCGGTCAGAAGGGCACTGAGAGCTATCGTAATCACTGGGCATATGAGACTTCAGAACTTATGTCTCAGGGTGACGGGCGCAGTGTGGTGCTACACAAAAATATTCTGAGTAACACTGCATCTGTTATGGGCAAACGTTGCACTTACCATCAGGTGAGCGTTTTGCTCGTCTCGACACTTTATCGAAAAAAAAAAGATGACTGCCACAATCCACGTTTCTCCAAAACAATATAATGCACTTGGTGTTATAGGTGGTGAGCTCAGCGCCACCATGCGCTGTTGGGTGCACAGTGCAGTTTATTTCCGTATTTCCTGGTTGATGTGTATGTGTAAAAAGCCGTGGTAGCTCAGGGCCCTGGTGCTCGCCTTTAATTTCATGGTAAGCTAGTTGCCTGGGTTCGATCCCCGGTGCCAGCACCTCAAGTATTGTTCTACAATTTTAAGTGCTGATTTACCACGTTCTTAGCAGTGAAGTAAAACATCGTGCGGAAACCTGCATGTCCGAGGAATAGAAATATTTCGAGGACATGTGAAGTCCGCCAACCCGCATTTGGAGCAGCGTGGCGAATACTTCCTAGCTCCAAAAACCGTCTCAGAAATGAGAGGAGGCCTGTGCTGAGTAGTAGGACATTTATAGGCTGAAACTTTTTTTACTGTGTATGTGTGTTTGTGCGTGTGCGTACCTGGGCGGCCATGACGCGCTGCCGCTCTGCGATGAGGGTGCACTTGGCGCAGACGCAGTCGCGCCAGCGGCAGTACCGCTTGTGGCCCTTCAGCGCAGACACCACGCCGTGGTTGCGACACCGGGCGCACTTCGGTGTCCTCTGGAACAACGGAAACGCATCGTCAATATATCTGCATCATCACCATCACCTCGGCCAGTCACCATTCCACTGCTGAACATAGGCCTTCCCATAGATTGCCACAGAACACGTATAATTGCTCTCATTTAGGTTCTCCATGGTTGCCACGCTTGGCAGGCGGATTGGCAACCGCAGTGTATTTATTCAGATATTCCAGGAAGATGCTGCTGCCGATCTCCTTGTTTTCATTTCACCTCTGTCGACTTTTACACCTACAGGACAAGAAGGGGTGGTAGCTCTTACGGCGCTCCCAGACGGCAATAATCTTATTGACATAAAAAGTAACTCAAAGGTTGGGGGCTCGTCTTCAACCTCCAAGATATCGATCTTTTTAAACTGTTCGCTGGATTTTTAAATGTATCGTGTGATTAAGGTATCGAGAGAAGGCCTTCTTGTTTAAGAAATTAAAACGGCACTGGAGAAGCATGGCATACCTCTGAACTCCATTGAGTTCGGCTTTGGATACCTTAATTAAAGGCTGTTTATTTACAAAAACTTTAACTATTATTTACTTTAATTAATATAGAGACCATCCCCGACGGGTGGTCGCCATTTTGGTACGAAAGAAAATCTTACCATTGCATTCCCACGAGCAGTATAGTGACAGACAGCATTGCATATTATGTTGTTATTCTACTCGAATAAAGGCTGTCTGTACAACACCTCTTACTACACCTCGGTGAGAAAGAGGTAAGTGCTAATCTAATCTGCCGGAGATCCATCGGCTATACATATACAGATTAAAGATACAGTGATGACCACGTAGCCCAGTGGTCAGTATCCGACTGCAGTACCGCGGGTCCTGCGTCCAAATCTGCCCGGAGGTAACGTTAGTTTCAAAACACAAACGCACTGGTGGTAGGATTCCTATGCAGGAATCCGACTAGATAGGTACCACCCCAGGGCCAGTTATTCTGCCGTGAAGCAGTAGTGTGCAAACATTACTGTGTTTCGGTTTGAAGGGCACTGTGAGCTGGCGTAATCACTGGGCATATGAGACTTAAGAACTTATGTCTCTGGGTGATGGGCACTGTGTGGTGTCACACAGAAATTTCCTGGGTGATACAGCATTCGTTATGGGCAGACGTTGCACTTATCTTTTATTTATTCCTTCTAAGAGATATCCTAAACACGCAATAATTAATGAAGGATAAGAAGTTAATTTACTAATATCCGCATAAAACTACAACACCGCCACCAGGAACCGCCACCAGATTTCCTCCACCACTACAATACTACCGGCATTATCAAGTGTATATAACAGACTATACGTAGAGTCTATGACACTTGATAATGCCTCGTTTGGGACGTACGTAGACTCTACCTAATTCTTATATATCCAGTGGTGATATTGTAATGGTGGAGGTTATCTGGTGGCGGTTCCCGGTGGCGGTGTTAGTTTGCTTGTGCACGCTACTGAGGTAGGTTCTCTTCAAAAACTACGCAATATACACCATTTTATATTTAGCATGCGGATATAAGTAAATTAAGTTCCTATCCTTCATTAATATGGATTTCCGCAAAGTAACGGCTTATTCTATTAACTATACGCAGGACTATTCAATAGACACAATTTCTTCGCAAGACTTATCTAAATACGTAATACTTTGAAACAGTATATTTTGGTACGGTATAATAATTTAATTATATTATCCAGCGTCAAACGAATCATGTTACATTTTACACCGATTGTTATCAAATAACAGAGCGCGTAACACCGCATTGTTACACAATGTAACATTACAATGTTACAGAGTGTGATTAGCTTGCGAATTACGGTTTGTTGCAACCCGGCGTGTCGATTACGGAAGAGGGCGGGGCATGGACTGCACCCGCTAATAATTACAGAGGCGATTACAAATTACAATTGTACGGGAAATGTTACACGAGACTATTTTACATTCATATTCTAATGACATTGAAACTGATGTTTAAGTCCTTATTGGTATAACATTGATGTTATAAAAATTCATAGAACTGATGACTGCGAAACGAATGATTGGAGTTTCGACTACTTCGCCGCGGGCACTATGTAGAAATCCCAGCCGGAGCCAAACAAGTTGTTGGTGATTTTTACTGTGTCTCTAACACCAAATAGCATGAGCGTTACACGGGCCACAAGTAGGTTAGGTAGAGTTAGGAGAGTGCTTTTGCCCTTCCGCGTATACACTTGCAACACTATAATATCTCCGGCGCAGGCAATTTTATTTTTTCACAGCGCTCGACACTGAGACTTATTCTTCATATTTTCTTTATCTTCACCAAATTTGTAAGAAACCACACGTTATGTATATTTAAGAATAATAATAAAATGATAAATAAAAATACTAAAAAAACACCCATGAGCAGCAACGAGCTGATGATTCTCCTGAGAATACCAGCTCAAAGTCATGTAATAATTGTCTTGTCATCGAACTTCAATCTCAAATTAATCGGAGGTCCAGAATTGGGTGAAAATGTAATTGGAAGATTCCATTACATTTGTACCGGACAAAGTTTAAAGTGACAAAAGCATAATAAAAAAAGAATAATTGAAATCGGTTCTGAAATATCGGAGATATAATGTAACGCAGTTCCTATGAAGCAGTAGTGAGCAAAACACTATACTGCTTTACGGCAGAATAACTGGCCGGTGAAGATCTAACTGCAGTCTTCCTCCGTCGGTAAAGATATGTGACTAAGATTTTTTTTTTTAATTTAATTAAAAAAAACGATACCCTACAGTAGGATTTCTCCTATGTCGTGGGTGCGTTCTACAATCTACAGACATAAATTCCACATGCACAAACACCCAGACCGGGAGCAACTATATGTAGGCCATACAAATATTTGTCCCGTGCGGGAATCGGGAAACAGTCAAGTTTGCACACTACTGCTTAACCGCAGAATAACTGGCCCTGGGGTGGTACTACTGCGCCAACTGAGCCGACACAAACGTCCATTTGTAATATTGAAACCATAACCTTTGAATTGTAAGCCTGCATCCTAATGTTAATAATAATATGCAGGAATCCGTCTAGGTAGGTACCACCCCAGGGCCAGTAATTCTGCCGTGAAGCAGTAGTGTGCAAACATGACTGTGTTTCGGTTTGAACGGCAATGTGCGCTAGCGTAATCACTGGGCATATGAGACTTAAGAACTGATGTCTCAGGGTGACGGGCGCAGTGTGGTGTCACACAGAAATATTCTCGGTGACACAGCAATTGTTGTGGACGGACGTTGCACTTACCATCAGGTGAACGTTTTGCTCGTTTCGTCACTTTATACAATAAAAAAAAAAATCTTTACTTCACGCCGTCGATGAGCATTACGATGCCACAAAAATCAATCTTCTTGAGCCTAGTCACTAGTCCACTGCTGTAGCACATAGGCCTCTTAATTGTATTGTAGATTGCCACAAGTTTGCATTTGCGGGATAGATTTCGCCATAGTTGTCACGCTTGACAGGTGATTGATATGATGGTAGATCTCTTAAGCCGCTACCACACGGCTTTATTATCCTGTATATTTCAATCATGATATTTTTTTTATGTTTTGTGGAACGGTACGCAATGCAGTTTCCAATTCGATCACACTTTCATTGTAAAATTATGTAATAATTATATTAATTTTAATTGTAATTTTACAAAAATAGAAATATGAGCTCTCCTACAATTGCACTAACTCCATAGAGTTTTTGAGGAAATGATCACCCTACAGTAATCGTACAGCAAGTCAATTCAGTAGTAATTAAAATAATTCATTGCGCAAAGCTCTGGCATATCAAACAAATTATAATTTAATAATTAGTAATGAAGGAAAGAAAGTTAATTTGCTAAGATCCGCAAGCAAAATATAAAAATGGTGTATATTACCTAGATTTTTGAAGAGCACCGCCCGCCCTCTCTCAGTAGCCTGCACAAGCAAACTAACACCGCCACCAGAAAACTCGGTAATATACACCTTTTTTATATTTTGCATGCGGATCTTAGCAAATTAACTTACTTTCCTCGTTATAATGGATTTCCGCAAAGTAACGTCTGATTCTATTAACTTTAATAATTAGGTCAAATAACCAATATATTATAGTTTTGTTCTAATATTATCTAATTTAGATAACAACATAAACGATCCAGTGGTATTCAAATCTATGTAGATTCCACTGCTGAACAAACGTGGGTCGACCCATCACGTCTCCCGTGGGAGTGAAAAGTGGCTACGTGTGTGGCCTCTGCCTATCCATTATTATATGGGAAAAGTCGTGACTGTATGTCATACATACATACATACATACGAAGGATTTGCGACTATGGTCAAGCTTAGCAGGCGGGTTTTTTTAACCAATTTTATTATTTATTTGTTGTAATTTTATTCCCGAGTCCATTTTTTCTTATTAACATTTTCTTAGCTTTCGGTTAAATCACGCAGAGTAGAATAGCACCTACTTATTTCCTACCGAGGTGTCGCAAGAGGCGGACAGACGGTCACGGACGGCGTTTATTCGTGCAGAATAATACCATGATATGCAAAATTTTTTTTTTTTTTACGCGAATACTACACATTTAAATAAAACTACTTTTTACGGATTTTATCGCGTTTAATTTAAAACTATTTTTAACCCGACGTTTCGTCATAGTTAACCCGGAGTACTCCGGGTTAACTATGACATCAGGACAAATGTCACCTCAATCCCCCGTGACCATGTGTGTTGTAAAGCGCCCGAAGCGTCGGGTTAAAAATAGTTTTAAATTAAACGCGATAAAATCCCTAAAAAGTAGTTTTATTTAAACATAATATGCAATGCTGTCATTATGCTGCTCGTGGGAATTTCTTGGCTTACTACGAGTAAAAAGTTCGGCGATGCGGTTCGCCAACAATCACGTCTCGTTTCCCGCGCGGGAGAAAAGTGGACTACGGGTGTGGTCTCTGCCTACCACTTATATGGAAAAAATGCGTGATGTGAAAGTGTAGGTGAAAATCTGTATAGTGTGAGTTATTATATTAAATTACTTTCTTTGTAACTTATTCATCAGACCTTGCTTAAGCAGGTCTGTTACAATTTTGATATGTATATTTTTCGAACCGCGCGTTGAGGCAATGTCAAGGTATCCTTAATACTATCTAATCCTATGTATACCGTGAAAGTCAAATAAATCTTTTGCTCATACATATCACTAGAACAACATAAAATATACAGAACGCGCCACTGTTACTTTATCTTCACACTTGTCCTAGGCGTGCTCGGCGGTGAAAGAAAACGTCGTGAGGAAACCTGCATGCAGTACTTGTGAAGTCCGCCAACCCGCATTGGAGCAGCGTGCGGAATCTTCCCGGCCCCAAAGCCCTCTCAGAAATGAGAGGAGGCCTGTGCTCAGCAGCGGGTTATTTATAGACTTTTACTTTATTACAGTAATAAGAATACTACTACTTAAACATAGAGGGCAGAATCCTGGTTCCTCTTATGTCTCTTTTCTTGGGTAAATTAATCTTGAGTAGCACAGACCTTGCCTTAAGAACCTAAAAATGTACTAGTCAATCATCAAATCTTCCTAAAGTCAAACATTAAATTTCATCATTTTCATTTCAGCCTATCACTAGACCACTGCTGAATATACGCCTCTCCCATAGATTGTCACAAAAGTTTGAAGCTGTAATTTTGGGGGATTTTGCCATAGTTGCCACGCTAGGCAGGCGGGTTGGCAACCGCAGTTTATTTATTTAGATATTCCAGGAAAGATGCTGCGGCCCATCTCCTGGTTTTTATTTTCCCTCTGTCGACTTACGCCCACGGGATGACATGGGGTGGTAGATTCTCTCAAGCCGCTACCACTAGTGTTCAATTTAGTGTTAAATAAATATCATTATTTCATTGTAATTACTTTGGTTTGTAGTTTTATGTGATATGTTCATAAGTTCAATAAATCGTGGAGTGCTTATCAAGAATATTAGTAATGATTTCTTATATTTACGCGAACACTACACATTTAAATGAAACTAAGTTTACGGATTTTATCGCGTTTAATTTTTACTTTTTTTTTACTATTTCGAGGTGCTGTAAAGCACTCGAAACGTCGGGTTATAAATAGTAAAAATTAAACGCGATAAAATCCGTAAACTTAGTTTCATTTAAAAGAATATTAGTAGCTAGCTGTGCCCTTGCAGTTTCACCCGCCGTTTAATTTTAAAAAAAAAGCTCTAGGTCGTAGCCCGATGTTATATAGTTTAAAGAGAAACGACCGCGTGGCCTAGTGGTCAGAGCACCTGACTTCTAAGCCGCGGGTCCTGGGTTCGAATCCCAGCCGAAGCCAACATTTGTGCTAAAACAAAAACTGTTGGTTTTCGGGTCTGGTTGTGTTGTGATTGTCCCCGTGTTTCTGACACTGCATCCTAGCCTACCTCAGATCTTATCGCATCAGCGTTACATCGGGCGCGGGAAGGTTGGGACGAGTGAGTGCCTCCGTGTTTGCGCGTACACTTGAGGCACTATAATATCTCCTGCGCAGTTGATGGCTCTCGACAGTAGTCGGCAGTTGTCGCCGTGGTCGAAATCGGCTAGGAGAACATCATCACATCATCATATAGCTTAAAGCCTTCCTCGATAAATAGGCTATGAAACACTCAAATAATGTTTCAATACGAAATTGAGATTAGCACGTATAACCAAAGTCTTCAGCTTTATAATATTATTATAGATATTAATGACATTGCTAATATTGCTAAAAAACCAACAAAACCATTAATTATATAAGACTATTGTAAAATATTGCAATAAGTGGCATTTAAATACAAGCATTTGTCTCTTACAGTCGCAAATGTGAAATCGCCAACCTGATATCTTTCAGAAGCTCTGAGGAAGAAGGGCGGCAGCGCGGCAAGCACCGGATGCTGCACCAACTGCGACACATCCACACCGTTCGGTAGAGACATCTCCATTATAATAAACTTATTATTTATTGTATCTAGTAATTTATTAAGACCCTCAATCTTAATCAGGCACTCTCGAAAACTATGCGCATTTTATTAACATTGCAACACTCAATAAATACAAGTCAAACGTTACACAGTCTCGATATCAAAAACGTCTCAAACTCAAAGACCACTTTACAAGCTTTTTCGAATATTTTACGCGAAATTCAAAATCCGGACGCGAGATTCAAAAATAGAACGCGCAACAGTTAACACCGCTCCGCTTCGCGTTGTTGCCAACACTGTTGCTTCATTGCCAACACTGACAGACGTGGGCGTGCGAGCGAGACGGAGGGAGAAACGACACACTGTATACATGAACTATCGCCGTCTCTTTTCCTCTGTAGTCTTAACTGTATTTGTATCATCCGGTTATATAAAATGTAGTCAGATGAGGACTGGAGAGGACCAATGGGAGGCGCGCGCTTCCCGCCTCTAGGCCGCCATTGGCGCTCAAACTAAATTTATAAAGGTGACTTTTTCAAGAACGAGTTTTTGTATTACAAAGCGCTATTGAATAAGGCACAAAAAACACAATTATGTTTGTTGGGAATCTCTTTTTGTATTTTATTGTTGGCTTTTGTTCGACGGTTTAGACAGTACGCGTTTAATGGTCAATGTGTTGAATTCTGTATTAATAGATCGTGCAGATTGTCGTTGCTCAAATATCTGAGATGCATCGTGACGTGAGCAAACTTGCGTTGATAGCTCCATTTAGTTCTACTGATATGGTTCCGTGAATGCATTTCGATGTCAGTGGGAATATTTTACTGACAATAGACCATGCTCATTAAAGTCTGGTGAAACTACAATTGTAGATTCAGTTTCAGATAACACTATAAAATACGGACAAAAGGTCACTCGGGTCTTATGCCTAGATCGTTAAAATATTAGAAGAATCAGTTTAACAAAACAACAGTTTAAAAAACATCTTCTATGGTGGTAGGATCCCTATGCAGGAATCCGTCTAGCTAGGTACCACTCCAAGGCCAGTTATTCTGTCGTGAAGCAGTAGTGTGCAAACATTACTGTGTTTCGGTCTGGAGGGCACTGAGAGCTAGTGTAATCATTATGCATATGAGATTCAAGATCTGATCAAATCAAAGACTGTCTCAGGGTGAGGAGCGTAATGTGGTGCCACACAGAAATGTTTTGGGTGACCCAGCCTTTGTTATGAGCAGAAGTTGCACTTACCACCGTGAACGTTTTTGCACAAATGTTGGCTCGAGCTGGGATTCGAACCAGCGGCGTAGAAGTCAGGTAGTTTGCCCACTAGGCCACGTATTCGTCAACGTCGTTATCACGTAGAAGACTCATCCTCTCAGCATATCGTTAGTCCACTGCTGAACGCTTGGCAGGCGGGTTGGCAACCGCAGTTTATTTATTCAGATGTTCCAGGAAGATGCTGCTGCCCATGCCCTAGTTTTTATCATGTCGACTTTTACGACACCCACGGGATGAGATGGGGTGGTAGATTCTCTTAAGCAGCCACCACATGGCTAGAGTACAGAAGAGACTTAAACAGCATTCATAATGTACTCTGAACAATTCATATTTAGTACATTTTTTGCACCGGCATTGGAATCGATGGCAAAGAACCCCTTCGGCCATGTCGCTAATGTTTTACAGATCTCTAAATAATAATATAACCATCAATGAAACTCAAATTGAATCCAACGTCGGGATTTAGGGGAGGTGGTAGAGGGGGGGGGGGGGGGGGGGGGGCGAATTGAAATATTTCAATTTACTTGTCGCCGGGAATTCGATTTAAATTACAATGAGAGGCGACGCGGGGCCGCGAGCCGAGCGGGAGCGGGAGGTGCCTCCATCACGAGGGGGGAGCAGTAATTATTAATGTATAACTGAATATCTACGCGTATCGAGAATTAAAAGCGATCAGGTTATTTATACAGCGTGTGCGGAAGCGGTCGACGAGTATCAGAGGCAATGGTCGCGTATTGATTTAGATATGGTTTTGGGTAATCTCACGAGGTACGTAACCATGCGATATAAAGACAGTTTGAAACTAGTGAAGACACTTTATATGACACCAAAATTAATTCGTGTTAATAAAAACGTGTGGTAGCTTAAGAGAATCTACCACCCCATCTCATCCCGCCGGCGTCGCAAAAGTCGACAGAGGGAAAATGAAAACGAACTGATGGGCAGCAGCATCTTCCTGGCACACCTGAATAAATAAACTGCGGTCGCAAACCCGCTTGTCAAGCGTGGTGACTATGGCAAAACCCTCCAAAATGAGACTTACAAACTTTTGTGGCAATCTATGGGGGAGGCTATGTTCAGTAGTGGACTAGTGACTGAATTGATGATGATGATCAAAAACCAATTCAAACTTACTTTGGATAATTACTAAACATTGTGTAGTGGGATTCCTACGCTGGACTCCGTACAGGTAGGTTTCACCACAGCACCAGTTATTAGTAATTTACAAACATAACAGTGATTCGGTTTGAAGGCATATGAGACTTAAGAACTGATGTCTCTGGGTAACGAGCGCAGTGCGGTGCCACACAGAAATATTCTGGGTGACACAGCATTTGTTTAGGGGCAGACGTTGCACTTACCACTATATCAGATGAACGTTTTACTCGTCTCGCCTATTTGTTACAAAGAAGAGTAACCTTCACAAAAAAATAAAGGCCTGTGCCCAGCAGTGGGAGATTTATAGGCAGTTAATTTAAGCATTAGAAACAAGTAACAACCACAACCCAAACAACACTAAAATAAATGTTAATAATTCCTAACGGCCCTGAATCTCAAAATGCACAGATAATACTATAATTTACATTGTAGGTGACCATGGGACTACTTAGATAGATAGATAGAATAGATTTATTTGACGGACTTTTGGCGCCAACTCGAAAAATGGCGGTAGTTTTTTTTATTGAGTTTTGATGTTTAATATTGATAGTTTTTTATGCAGCAAGTGCTCCTGAAAGTGTACAGTCATTGGAAAATATAATTCAAGTGCCAAATTGTACTTTTCGTTTTGTCTCCATCAGTTCAACAGATCTTCAGTAAAAGTCAACTATCATTTTACTGTCGATCGAAAAGAAGTCTCGCTGATTGAAGATTGTAGGTATACTTGGATAATATATACCTATTACTTGACATTGGAAAATAGTTTATGACTGTTTCCATAAATAAATAAATAAATAATAAATAATAATAATTTATTTGACAACACATTCAACAATAGCAGTGAGAAAACAAATGAGCACACGAGAAAAATATAAGTAAATTAAAAAAAGTTACATTTGAAATAAATAAAAACTACGATTTAACAAAACAATAAAATAAATTCATTATAACCCACTCTGAGAAACAATAACCAAAATCATAGTTTTGGAAGTGTTAAAAAAAACTAATTAGCATTATGGTATTACTATACACATTAACCTCCTTCGAATAGCGGGGTCACTTGGTGTAATGTGCGTGATACCAAAATGGTCTAACTTCAGTTATTTTTTCACAAGACACATCCCAGCAAACCCAGTCGCGGGTACAGCTTGTTTGAAATAAATAATCGATTGCTTTTACACGCACTCGTACAAATAACAAACGAACTCATAAAATATAAAACGCAATAAAAGTTCTCTCAAACATACTCCTGTATACGGCGGAGAGATACAGGTGTGAAGGAGCGCCTGAGGTTCGAAAGGTGTGAGGGGGGAAGAGGGCGGGCGAGGTCGTCTCAGGCGCAAATGAGAATTCCGCAGGGCAACGATCAATTCGCGAAATGTTCACATTTCGCAAACGTCTCAACTTAGTTGTAGGGAAGCTAAGCGTAATTGACGGTTATATCGCTATTTATTTTCTTAAAAATTTCATAGTACGCTTTAAATTTCATAGTACGCGAGTGACCTGGGTTCGATTCCCGGTGCCGGCACCACTAAAATTGTTAATTGCAAGTTAATTGTAAAGTGCTGATTTACCACGTGCTCGGCGGTGAAGGAAAACATCGTGAGGAAACCTGCATGTCTGAGGAATAAAAAATATTTCGAAGACATGTGAAGTCCGCCAACCCGCATTGGAGCAGCGTGGCGGATTCTTCCTAGCTCCAAAACCCTCTCAGAAATGAGAGGAGGCCTGTGCTCAGTAGTGGGACATTTATAGGCTGAAACTTTACTTTTTACCTTTACAAGTAAAAATAAGTTAGTAAAATTTCTTTCCAAAAATGTTACGAAAGTAAAACATCTAAATCCTAAGGCTAAACTACGACTGCATTATATCAAATTTTCTTTTTTACACGCATTTACTTAATACTTACTGAAGCCCACGACTTCGTCCGCGTGGGTTTAGTTTTTTTCTTAAACAACACAGAGACTTTTTGATTTTCTAGAAAAAACAGTATCCTATGCCCGTCTCCAGGACGCAAGCTACCACTGTGCCGCATTTTGTCAAGATCGGTCGAACGATTGAGTAGTGAAAAGGTAACAAACAGACAGAGAGTCGTCGTCGTCGTCGTCATTTAACATTTAAGACATTTAAGACATTTATTCCGACACTTCATTTCATTCACAAATTACAATACACAACACAGTTGAATAATACAGGTACATACAATACAGGAGAATAAACAAAATTAATAAAAATAGGAATACCATAATAAAAAAAAAACAAAGGAAAATCAATGAACAAAAAAATAAAATAAAGAGAAAATAAAGGGTTTAACAACAATTAATTAATATAAAGTCGAAGCAGATGAAGTGTCGTAAAGGACCGCCTCAGCATAAGCCGCGGGATAGCGACGCTGATTTTCAGTCGACCCCAGACGGTCTTAAGGAGACCGTGCCGTAAGTGTCGACATTAGCATTAGCGAGTAGATACTTATTATAATAACAACTGATGAATATACTGATGAATAACAAATGATGATGAAAATGGAAGATATGTATTGGTTAGTTGTGCTGAACGCTATGTGAGACGTGACGTGAATATTGGTAAGTGTCATAAATTTAACAGTGTATATTATAAAATTGTAATATTATATCAAATTTGTTTTATACATATACATACACCCATACATATACATTTATATATTATATATATATATATATACATAGATATACATACACATTTATATTTACCCATACATACATTTAATAGGCTTTTTGTTATAAATAATAATATGTAATAGCATAATAAATATTATATAAACGGAAAATCAATAGCTAATACCTCTTTAACAAATAAATAGAAGTAATTTATGAACTTGCATTTATGCCTTTCTGTTTGTTTATTAGAAGATATTTTAAGCGTTTTTTAAACGTGCCTAATGTGTTTAGGTCACGCAGTGGAGGAGGTAAATTATTCCAGCAGTGGGAGGCTGCATACTTATAACAACCTCGAAAGGCTGAAGAATAATGTTGCGGAACACGGAGCCTATTATAAGATGAAGCGCGGGTGAGATACTTGCTATGCTCGCGAGACCAGTCTAGCTTACTAAAAAGATACTTTGGGTTTGTTGTCTGTATGACGCCAAAAAGTACACAAGCTAAGTGAAGTTTGCGTCTGGCAGCCATTTTAAGAATATTATTGTCGTCAAGAAATGGGCTTACGTGACCTCTTGGCGGTATATCGAAGCAAAACCTAGCACAAGCATTTTGGACCCGTTGAATAAGGTGTGCGGTACGTGACAGCAAACAAGGTCCATAAACCGTATCAGCATAATTAAATTTTGATAGTACTAGGGTGTCCGATAGTCTTTTTCGTAATTCCATACTTATGTGTTCACGCATTCTATACAAGATTTTTAACCTATAAAAGCAGTTCCTAACAATGTTATTAATATAATCTTCAAATCTGAGATCAGGACTAATTATGATTCCTAAATTACGGTCTTTATCGACTCTTTCTAATACCGTGCCTTTTATATACAGTGTTGGGACAAATTTATTTATTTTTTGAATCTGTTGTTTCGTTCCGCAAATTAAAAACTTTGTCTTTGATGGATTCAACACTAAACAGTTTCTTTCTGACCACTTTACTACTCTATCCAAATCCTCGTGGAGTCCATTAATCGCTTCTGCAGTATGACTAGGTTTAAAAGACTTATAAATCTGTGTGTCATCCGCATATAAATGGTATTTACAATGTTTGAAACAATTACTAATGTCTGATGTATATAACGCGAAAAGTACGGGGTCCAAAATCGATCCTTGAGGAACACCACGCGTGATCCGCTGCGGAGAGGACATACAATTTTGACCATTTAATTGAATTGTAATTTGCTGTGAACGTCCACTGAGGTAACTGTGAAACCATTTTATAGTCCTAGGGTCAAATCCGTAAAACGACATTTTGGACAGAAGCAAAGGCGTATTTATGGTATCAAAAGCCCTGGAATAATCTAATAAGACGAGTATAGTCCCCTGACCTGTATCTTGGGCCTCCAATATATTACCTACTACATCAGATAGGGCAGTAGCAGAACTTCGTCCTTTTCTGAAACCCGATTGGAGGTCAGGCAGTATAGCATTATTTTCCAGATATGATGTTAATTGTTGACACACAACTTTTTCTAATATTTTAGATATACAGGGTAGCAAACTTATAGGTCGTCGTGGTTTCAGCCTATCAATAGTCCACTGCTGAACATAGGCCTCCCCCATAGATTGCCACAAAAGTTTGTAGCTCTCGTTTTGGGGAGATTTTGCCATAGTTGCCACGCTTGGCAGACGGGTTGGCAATCGCAGTTTATTTATTCAGATGTTCCAGCAAGATGCTGCTGCCCATCTCCTGGTTTTCATTTTCCCTCTGTCGACTTTTACGACACCCACGGGATAAGATGGGGTGACAGAGAGTAGTGAGAGCTATTTTCACATTTAGGTATACTCGTAATATTAGTGTAGATACTTTCTTCGTATGTTATTTCGGTTCAAATCTTGAAAGAATTTTGACCTTTTTCCCGAAGACTCACTGAGCTAAAATTTGGCGTACCTATGTAGCTACGGTGACTATGCAGTAGTACTGTACTAGTTTGGTTAGTAGGTTAGAAAGACCTTAACTCTAAATTGAATATAACGAAAGAAATGCTTCTAAATTCGCTCAATGCGTCTAGTATATATATATACATATATATATATATATATATATAAGAGATACATATGCAGTGTGGCTACGTACAAAAAAAGTAAAGTAACAGCCTATAAAGGTCTCCTCTCATTTCCGAGAGGGTTTTGGAGCTGGGAAGAATCCGCCACGCTGCTCTAATGCGGGTTGGCGGACCTCACATGTCTTCGGAATATTTTTTATTTTCCAGACATGCAGTTTTTCATGCGACGTTTTCCTACATCGCCGAGCACGTGGTAAATTAGCATTGAAATTGCAATTAACAATTTAGTGGTGCCGTCACCGGGAATCGAACCCAAGTTACTCGCGTTCTATGAAATTTAAAGCGAGCGCCTAGCCCCTGAGCAAAAAAGAACAATATAAAACTTTAAAAGTTTCGATCAAGTTAAAATCGTTGAGAAAATTGAAAAACAAATCTGCCTAAAAATATCGATAACAAGCTCCTCAGCACTATTCAGAGCGTGGGAGCGGGCGCATATCTTCGCAAAGCGTTAAAATGAAATGTTCGCAATTTGAATATCGTCCGTGTCCCTCCCCCTACCCTCTCCCGCAGCGCTCTCTCCCTTCGAGTCCTCGGCTGAGGTCGAAGATATTCTTGTCTTCAGTGTAATTACTACAGTGTTTGTAGTTTCTTCAGTGTTTTTCTTCTATTAATAACTTAGCGCTGGGCGAAGACTGACGCTGTTTATTTTATAATTAACTTTTGGTTTTAAGTTGGTATTGGACATTTTTTTAGGTTTAACATATACAGTCGCATTTTCTTAGTTTTCTTTATCTGTCTGTCTAAATGCACAGATAACAACTAGCAAGCGATGGGCTTACTAGGAATAATTTCGGTAGTGGCATCGAACACAATCACAATTTAAAAAGTTATGCAATTTATGAAATTCTTTCAAAATATTTTTATTTAAATAAAACGATACCACGTACTGGGATTACTCCTATATCACCAATGACTTTCACAGACGTAAATATCACATGCCTACAACACAACTAAGCCCGAAAACCAACAATTTGTTTCGGGATCCGAACCCAGGAGCCGAGGCGTATAAGTCTGGTACGAGTACTCCGACCCCTCGGCCACGCGGTCCTCATTAGTAATATTTTTACCTAGCAGTTTTGGTAGAAATTACTTGTATATTGACGAAGAATATCAGCTTGAGATACAGTGGATCTGTTACTGACTGCTCTCTTCCTCCTGTATTGCTGGACAAGCCTCTCCCAGATTGAGGTGATGTACCTTACCGAAATAGGTAAAGAAGGGCAATGTTAATGCTTCCTCTCTACCAAGCTGTGGTGAGAACTTATGGCAGGTGCGGCAAATGCATCACGCTCGTCTCGTGAACTGACCACCGCTGCGCCAAACCGCATTATTTTTTATTGGATGTAGTGATGAAACGAGCAAAACGGTCACCTGATGGTAAGTGCAACATCTGCCCATAACAAATGCTGTATAAATCAGAAAATTTCTGTGTGACACCACACTGCGCCCATCTGACCACCACACTGAGACATAAGTTCTCAAGTCTCATATGCCCAGTGATTACGCTACCTCTCAGTGCCCTTCAAACCGAAACACAGTAATGTTTGCACACTACTGCTTCACGGCAGAATAACTGGCCCTGGGGTGGTACGACTGTGGCACATATTCGTCTTTAGGCTTATAAATTTTCGAGGTGTTTTTTTATAGAAGTAAGTGTGACGAACACTCGTCGCTACGCAGTCAATATTAGTGGTTTATTTATAATGATAAATAAGATAAAAAAAAAAGAAAGCATTGCTTTTCCTTGTCAAACAAAACGCAGTATTAGAGGTCCGTCATGAAATGAAATGAAAATTATTTATTCGAAAGAAAGTAAGTTAATTTGCTAAGTTCCGCATGCAAAAAATAAAATTGGTGTATATTACCTAGTTTTTTGGCGAGCTAAGTTTTTTCTTAAAAAAACGAAGCCCCACAGTACAGTTGGATTTTCTCCTGTATCGTGGGTGCGTTTTACAAACATACATTTCACATGCACAACACTACCAGACCCGAAAAGCAACAATTTGTGTTTTTGCACAATTGTTGCCTCTGCTGGGGCTGGGAATCGAACCCAGGACAGGTGTCGCAAAAGTCAGCTACGCTAACAACTACGCCACGCGGTCGACAGTAATATACACCATTTTTATATTTTGCATGCGGATCTTAGCAAATTAACTTACTTTCCTCCATTATAATGGATTTCCGCAAAGTAATGCCTGATTCTATTAACTAAATTATTTATTCTTCAACGTAAGAAATATACATTTCGTTTGTCTAACATCATTCTTCATACAATCTACCACCGTTTCGTAACGAGGTTCCCCTGTTAGAGAAGAAACAGGCGAAAGAACCTCCGTAGGTAGCCTCTAGTTTGTTTTATTCTTATCTTTGTCAAAAGTACATAAATAAATTTACAAAGAACAGTCTCGAACGATGAATAAATGCATTGCAAACTCGAGCAGACCATCTGTCTAGGTAGTAACCACCGCAGTGCCAGTTATTTTGCCGTGAAGCAGTAGTGTGCAAACATTGCTGTGTTTCGGTCTAAAGGGCACTTAGAGTTAATGTAATCACTGGGCATATGATACTTAAGAACCGATGAGTCAGGGTGACGGACGCAGTCTGTTGCCACACAGATTTGTTCTGGGTGACACAGCATTTGCTCACAGCAGACGGTGCATTTACCATCGCTTGAACGTTTTCCTCGTCTCATCTTATTCTCCTCTGACGACCGCGTGGCCTAGTGGTTAGAGTACCTGACTTCTACGCCGCGGGTCCTGGGTTCGATTCCCAGCCGGAGCCAACATTTGTGCAAAAACACAAATTGTTGTTTTTCGGGTCTGGTTGTGTTGTGATTGTCCCCGTGTTTCTGACACTGCATCCTAGCCTACCTCCGATCTTATCGCATCAGCGTTACATCGGGCGCGGGTTGGTTGGGACGAGTGGCTCTGTGTTTGCGCGTACACTTGTGGCACTATAATATCTCTTGCGCAGTTGATGGCTCTCGACAGTATTCGGAAGTTGTCGCCGTGGTCGAAATCGGCTAGGAGGAGAACACTTATTCTCCTACAGTCAATCAAAAAAACTACAAAAAAAAAACATATTAATAAATTTGTAAAATTACGATTAACGAAATAAATCCACTTCCATTTTTTCATATTACAACCACAAATTTATGAATTAATATACGAGTATATAATTGATAAATGATGTCAAACGTGTACCAGTCCTCCACCAACGGGAGGCGTAATGATACAAGTTGTAAATCGTGCAACGTCCGCACGTCCCTAATGAAGAGGCGCCCCTCCTCCGGGGGCGTCGGCAACTGTATCCGACGCCGCCATTGGTTGCAACAGTGTTGCCATAATATAATAACTCGATGTCGAGAGATAGCACTACGTTGCTACATACTGTCCAATGAAGGCTTTAGCTTTTTACCTACACGCCGCGATGCCTGTTTTATATTCCCATTTTAATTGTAATGTTTTATTCTCAATTTTTGCGATTAATTATTTATTTTGAACTTAATAGTTATTACATACATACATACAATCACGCCTTTTTTCCATATACGAGTAAATAGGAGTCGGCGGAGGCAACAAACGTAGCCCACGTCGCCGACGTTTTGGTACAAGTCCCTTTTTTAAATTCTTATTCCCCATTGCATTCCCACGAGCAGTAAGTGGCGTAAATAGTTATGATATCATTAAAAAGACCTCGTCGTAAGAACATACGTAATCATGTATAATCATCGTATGTAATCAATCGTATGTAATGCCGTGTGGTGGCGGCTCGTTAAAAGAATACTACCAATCCATCTCATCCAATGGATCTCTTAAAAGGCGAGTAAGGAATTAAACTGCACTGTGCACCCAATAGCGCATGGTGGCGATGGGCTCACCACCTATCACACCAAGTGCATTATGTTTTGGTGAAACGTGGATTGTGGCAGTCATGTGTTTTTGCAGTGAGTGCCCAGTTTCTGACTACCCCTTATGGGATACAGTCGTGATCTTGTGTATGTATGTATGTAATCAACTTTAATACGGTGTTTTGCGGTTAAATTCTTTTAATTCTTAAATTTTTCGCCTGTTACTATTATTTGACGAAAACTTGTGCCCACTAGTATTTTTCCTGTATCGTAGGTCTCTTACAGACATAAATTCATCATCATTTCAGATTATCACTAGTCCACTGCTGTAGACAAAGGTTAACTCCATATACAAAAGTTTGTAGCTCTGATTTCGGAGGGTTCTGCTATAGCTACCAATCTGGGCAGGCGGGTTGGCAACCGTATTTTGTTTATTCAGATGTTCCATGAAGATGCTGCTGTGCATCTCCTCGTTTTTATGTTTATTCGTCGACCGCGTGGCGTAGTTGTTAGCGTAGCTGACTTCTGCGCCACCGGTCCTGGGTTCGATTCCCAGCCGGAGGCAACAATTGTGCAAAAACACAAATTGTTGCTTTTCAGGCCTAGTTGTTTTGTGCATGTGAAATGTATGTCTGTTAAACGCACCCGCGATACAGGAGAACATCCTTCTGTGGGGCTTCGTATTTTTTTTTTTAAATATAATGATTAAAAAAAATATAATAATTTTCCCTCTGTCGACTTTTACGACACCCACGCGATGAGTTTACGTGGTAGATTCTCTTAAGCCGCCACCACACGACTGGTGTGGCACCGCTCCACAAACACCTAAACCCGAAAATTATTCGTGAGGAGCACAAATATTGCTTGTGGCAAAAATTTGGGCTCAGCACCCGAGGGACAGCCGGCAGGGCCCTAACCTTTTTTTGCGTTTAGTCATACAGCGACGGCGAGCTTGAAAGCTTTTAAAGCTAATGAATCTGGAAATACTTTTCGTCGGAACCCACGTCAGCCTGTTAATACACGGCATGGACGACCGCGTGACCTAACGGTTACAGTGACTGGTGGTAGGATTCCTATGCAGGAATCCGTCTCGGTAGGTACCACCCCAGGGCCAGTTATTCCGCCGTGAAGCAGTAGTGTGCAAACATTACTGTGTTTCGGTCCGAAGGGCACTGAGGGCTAGCGTAATCACTGGACATATGAGACTTAAGAACTGATGGCTCAGGGTGCCGGGTGCAGTGTGGTGTCACACAGAAATGATCTGGGTGACACAGCATTTGTTATGGGCTGTCGGTGCACTTACTATCAGGTGAACGTTTAGCTCGTTTCGTCGCTTTATCCAATAAAAAAATAAAAGAGTACCTGACTTCTACGTCGTGAGTCCTGGATTCGAATTAAAGAACCAACCAACATTTCTGCACCAACCAACTGAACCAACATTTCTGCAAAAATACATAATGTTGTTTTTCGGGTTTAATTGAGATGTGTATGTGAAATTTATATCTGTAAAACGCACTCTCGTCATCATCATCATTTCAGCCTTCTTAGTCCACTGTTGAACATAGGCCTCCCCAATAGATTGCCACAAAGCACGGTCCTGAGCCACCTGCATCCATCGACTTCCCACAAAATCGCGCAGGTCGTCGCTGCATCTAGTGGGGAGGGGGGCGCCCTACACTGCGTTTGCCGGTACGAGGTTGCCACTCTAGAACCTTTCTTCCCCATTGCTTATCGGTTTTACGGGCTATACGGCCGGCCCATTGCCACTTCAGCTTGCTAATCCTTAGCGCTATGTCGGTTACTTTAGTTCTGCTGCGGATATCATCGTTACGGATTTTATCACGCAGAGAAACTCCGAGCATAGCTCTTTCCATAGCTCGCTGAGTGACTGAGCTTCCTCATGCGGCCCGCAGTGAAGGACCACGTCTCGGTTCCGTATATCATCACTGGCACTCTCGATGCAAGGGAAATCCTACTTTAGAATGTCGCTTTTTCAACAATCAAATAAATAAAAAAGTCCAGTGATGGACATAGAATACTCCTAAGAAAAGATATATCCTGTAATCACCACCATAGCCTGCTTGGCGGTTGCAGCCCAGACTCGCCTTCGCCGGTACCCCCTGCTTGCTTGCTTACAGTATCATGAAGGTTAATATGCACCTGGCCGATTTTTAAGTAACTGACGCCAGTGGGTGCAAGGAGGTGCATTTGCGCCCTCCTGCCATAGAATTCAGACCAATCTTGATTATTTATTTTATTTATTTATTTAAACTATTTGCACACACAAAAAATAAATGAAGGAAAGTAAGTTAATTTGCTAAGATCCGCATGCAAAATATAAAAATGGCGTATATTACTTAAGTAAGAGCACCGCCCCCGCCCGCCATCAGTAGCGTGCACAAGCAAACTAACACCGCCACCAGGTACCCTCCACCAACCACTACAATACTACCACTAGATAATATACACCACTGAAGTCGAGAACACGACACGTGTTTCGCCCCAAAACGAGGCATTATCAAGCGTCATAGACTCTACGACAGACGGCCCCCGAGTGAGCGGCGCGGTCAAAGAGCTGCCTATTTATACTGTAGGTGACGCAAACGGCCCCCACCAACGACATTGCGATTACAATATCGTGATAACGACCGCTTGCTCACACAATCACCACCCGAATTACATAAGCAGCCGTTTGCGACCGAATTGATAGCAAACGACTACTTCCGAGTATATTTAAACTTTAAGTACTGGATTTAAAGATATTCAAAAGTGGTGAATTCGATACGTTTGTTTGTTCATTCAGCAGTGCAATGTCATTATTTTTATTTTTTATTATTTCTAATTCTTCCAGCACACACAGCACGCACATCCCGAAGTGTTCGACGATATGTGAGCAGTTTGACCTACTTGGGTTTTCTGTATTTGAGAGAATAGCAAGGACTCTTAGGCGAACGGTATTTGCGTTGCGTTCAGGACAAGCAATTCGCTGAGTGGGGTTTGTAACGTCACAGACAAAATTGATGAACGCCAAAAATACTTGATTATCGTATCCTCATCATCAGTTCAGCTCGTCACAAGTCCAATGCTGAACACAGACCTCCCCTATAGGCTCCCACAAAACAATCTGTCCTAGGCATCCACAACTTCGATCGTAGTGTTCCCAACAACAAATGGAATAGGCATAATAATATAATAATGCAACATGGATAATGTGACATGGAGGTTGGACATGATCTCCGTCTTGCCCACGTTCAACTGAAGACCATTACAACTATGTCGTCGGCAAACCGAAGATGTGTGATGTAATCGCCATCAATGTTATTACTACATCATTTACAGTGCAGTAGCTTGAAGATATCTTCCAATGCAGCGGTGGTTTTTTTTATTTCATCAAAGTGACGGAACGAGCAAAACGTTCACCTGATGGTAAGTGTAACGTCTGGCCATAACAAATGATGTGTCACCCAGAAAATTACTGTGTGACACCACACTGCGCCCGTCGCCCTGAGACATCAGTTCTTAAGTCTCATATGCCCAGTGATTACGCTAGCTCTCAGTGCCCTTCAAACCGAAACAGTAATGTTTACACACTACTGCTTCACGGCAGAATAACTGGCCCTGGGGTGGTACCTACCTAGACGGATTCCTGTATAGGAATCCTACCACCAGTTAAAATTCTCAGTGTTTCGAGGATATTACATCGCCCTGGCTTTATAACCTTCGCCAATTCGATCGGTTTCGTAATCTGATTCTGTGGTCGGAGAGCTATCGTAGCAGCACATCGATACAGCGAAAGTCAATCCGGCACCGCTGAAGTGACTGTAGCGCCGTCCAAATTTTGACGGAATCAATGGCTTTCTCACAGAGCACAAGCGCCAGACATAGCGGGCGATAGTACTCTACGGTCGTTTGTACAATCTGACGAAGGGTATGTATGTGGTCTATAGTACTAAAGTGCAACCGAATTGTTCGGGAGGCTAGAAGTTATTAAGCCTGGATGTGAGACGATTCGTTACGACGAAAACAGCACATAGACCAATCATTTTATAGGCTCGCTTTAAATTTCATTATACGCGAGTGACCTGACCGATTTCCGGGGCCGGCACCACTAAAATTGTTAATTGAAATTTTAAGTGCTGATATTTTACCACGTGCTCGGCGGTGAAGGAAAACATCGCGAGGAAACCTGCATGTCTGAGAAGTAAAAAAATATTTCGAAGACATGTGCAGTCCGCCAACCCGCATTGGAGCAGCGTGGCGGATTCTTCCTAGCTCCAAAACCCACTCAGAAATGAGAGGAGACCTGTGCTCAGCAGTGGGACATTTATAGGCTGGAACTTTACTTTAATTTACTAGATACAGTCGTCCCCTAAGGACAACTAAATAAAGCTTTACGAAAATATAATACACATTCATGATGATCCTTGTTCTGTTTATCCTTGTTATTCTCGTTATAAACGGAGTAAGGTTGCCTCTTTCCTTGCGATTGCGTAATCATGGCGACATTGGTAAAGGCGACAATTGTCGCCTTTTCTTAGCTTCACTTACGGATCGCTGGTAACGTAACTACCTTTTTTTTTATAACATCATTGACATAGACGCGGCTAAGTAAGTCGGTCTATAGTTCTTCAAGAGGGCGTTATCTCCCTTCTTGAAGAGCAGGAATATCACGCTTCTCACGCTATGCTACGCTTCCGGCGTAGTGCCGCCGCAGAGGACGGAACGAACATAAAGTAATGCAAGTACCGGTTTTCCATCCGCTTGAAGCACCGCTGTAATTCCGACCTCATCCGGCGCTTTGCCATTCTAAAGCTGTTTGAGAGCCTTTCTCTCAGACTGACGTCCGAGATATCATCGGAACAGTGTCGGAGGAGATTTTCTCTTGAGCCGTTACTTACACTAGTGTGTTCCAACGACGATGTGTACAGCTTTCCATAAAATCTCTCGATCTCACTCAAATTTTCTGATCTAGCAGAAATAACGCTACTGGTCGCGGTCCTCGACTGAATCTGTTGACCTTGGAACCTTGATTTTCCGTTCCGTACCGTACCGTTCTATCAGACGGTATTCAGTTGCGTAGGTCTCGCTGCATGGATCGGGAGGTCTGTCTGTTCAGTTGCCGATATACTGGCGCTCTAGTTGAGGATTGCAACTTCATTTTACGCCTAGCCTCCATGAGTCTCCTTTGTGCGGTGTTGTCTACTCAATAACCGTAGCATTTTACCAATTTTTATTTATTTATTTACACTTTATTGTACTAACTATAGGTACAAACTTCTCTACCAGTCCAGCGGATCAACCAGAGAGTTAGTGGGATTTTTACCATTTTACTAATTTTCACCGATTTTACGAAAACATTTCCGTGTTTTATACCATTTTCAACCATTTCAATTTGTTGATTTACTCCCGACACCTTGTGTGTGTGTGCATTGTCGCTGTAGGTACCTACTGCGAGAGTAATTGTAATATATTAATTTCCTTTTATTCTGTAATGATTGTTGTATAAACTGTTTTCAGAAAGACCATACGCACTTCGCGTTTTAATTCCTGTACTATCCATAGTTGTATTTATGTTTATAGAGGTAAGTGACGAGATGAGAGACGTTCTGGGTGACAAAGCATTCGTTATGGGCAGACGTTGCATTTATCATCACGTGAACGATATTCTCGTATCGTCACTTTCTTCCTTAAGAAAATCGAAACAGTAATGTTTACACACAGCAGCTTGACGGCAGAATAACCAGCACTACGACGTCGTCCTCTTAGATATGGACTTTTAGATAGGATTCCTATGCAGGAATCCGTCTAGGTAGGTACCACCCCAGGGCCAGTTATTCTGCCGTGAAGCAGTAGTGTGCAAACATTACCTACTGTAGTTAATAGAATCAGGCGTTACTTTGCGGAAATCCATTATAATGAAGGAAGGTAAGTTTTGCATGCGGATCTTAGCAAAGTAACTTACCTTTCTTCATTACCTACTGTGTTTCGGTTTGAAGGACACTGTGAGCTAGCGTAATCACTGGGCATATGAGACTTAAGAACTTATGTCTCAGGGTGACGGGCACAGTGTGGTGTCACACAGAAATTTTCTGGGTGACACAGCATTTGTTATGGGCAGACGTTGCACTTACCATCAGGTGAACGTATTGCTCGTTTCATCACGTTATCCAAAAAAAAAGATGGATTCCTGCATCGTCGCTCCATATACCTAGACATAGGGCACCTTACACTATGTTTGCGTAAACGAAGTCGCCACTAGTCTCTTAGTTGAAGTTAATTAATCTATAGGATTTTATATCCTGCGAAGATGAAATATACTGATTTACACTATATAGCTAATAAGTTAGCTGCATTAAGTCCGCAGAGATGAACCGACTTCAAAAGCGTGCCAAAAAGATTAACGTGGTTATACGATTTAAGATGGACGTGAAACTGCGTGACTGCAAAATTTTCAAACACGTTTTCCTGCCAACGTTAATGTATGCTGCCTACCCAGCAATCACAAGGCGGCGCGATGTGTACGCAAGCAAATGCGGAATGGTGGCGGCGGCACAAATGGCGGCATACGTCACGTCTCGCTGCTGACCGCCGCCCGACATTGCCATGTGGATACGCCTTCAAATCATGTACAATTTTTAAATTAACTATAATTTTCCTATGCAGGAATCCGTCTAGGTAGGTTGGTACCTAGGGTGGTCCCCAGGGCCAGTTATTCTGCCGTGAAGCAGTAGTGTTCAAACATTACTGTGTTTCGGTTTGAAGGGCACTGTGAGCTAGCGTAATCATTGGGCATATAAGACTTAAGAAAAAAAAATTCAATTAGTCGATTTCGCGCCTTTTACGACCGTTCATTTTTGATTAGATTACAGATTTAGATCTGCATCAGGATTTTCTATATAATATAACTTCTCTACATTCAATTAATTGAGTTTAACTGTCGAATTAGTTTTACGACTATGTCGATTTGAATGATTTATTTTATTGCAGTATTTCAAATTTTCAACATAATTTTGGTGCACTTGGAAGGAAACTTGACTGGAGGAACTTTGTGCCGTGGTAGCTCAAGGGCCTGGTGCTCGCCTATAATTTCATAGTACGCGAGTAACCTGTGTTCGATCCTCGGTGCCAGCACCTCTAAATTTGTTCTACAATTTTAAGTGCTGATTCACCACGTGCTTAGCGGTGAAGGAAAACATCGTGAGGAAACCCGCATCCCCGAGGAATGGAAATATTTCGAGGATATGTGAAGTCCGATAACCCGCATTGAAGCAGCGGGGCGGACTATTCCCAGCTACAAAACCCTCACAGAAATGAGAGGAGGCCTGTGCTCAGCAGTGCAACATTTATAGGCTGTTACTTTACTTTACTTTACTTTTTAGAAATTTAAAAACGTAGTCAATATTATAAGTTATAACATAATTACACAGCTTATCACATGTCCGCGGTCCACAGAGACATGCAGGTCATCAGTCTTGCCCTACATTTGCTGGTACGAGGCGTGCCACTTAAGAACCTTTCTTATTCAATGTTTATTGATTCTATGATTCATGTGCCGATCCACTGCCGCTTCGGCTTACTAATCCTTAAAGCTACGTCTTCGTCTAAAGATTCAATCACACAGGGAAACATATATTTTCATAGCCCATTGAGCTACTTAGCTTTTTTATGCAGAGTCCCGCAGTGTAGAAAAGCACCTACCTCTTTCCTACTGAAGTGTTGTAAGAGGCGACTAAGGTTATGTACGGACAGCCTTTATTTGTGCAGAATAACAACTTAATATGCAATGCTGTCACTATACTGCTCGTGGGAACGGAATGCGGAGTAAGAATATTTTGACTCTTACCAAAATGGGGGCAACGTGGTTCGCTTTAACGGCTACACTTGTAGCCTCTGCCTACCCCTTACATGAGAAAAGACGTTACTGTATGTATCTATGTATGTTAAGTGACTTGCAGTGACGGACGACATATCGGTTTAATACAATTGGAGAAGCATCATTGCTTTATTGTAAATAATTTGGAGGATTTAGCTATAATCTTTATCTCTCGCATTACATATTTTTTTTAATGATAAACTCACAAAACGTGATAAAGATGGCGCTAGTAGTGTAATCAATTGGTACATTATTGGCTGAATGATTTAGGCGCGTTCTTCACATATGTAGGAAACGTTTTCCCGCGCTTTTCATTAAAAAAAAATTATGGAGATCGAGTTATAGAATGTCGATTTGCTCCGCTAAAATAAATATACGAATTAATTGCAAACTCGATAAATTTTCATAAAATATAAAAATATAGACATCTCATTCTGGGTTAGGTTATAGAAGATTTAAAATAACTTAAAGAGATATTCTTCGATTACACCGAAGCTGGTCAGCAGCTGCTGTTAGTGCCATCGCAAGTGGTCTTGGATTGCATGAAGGTACGTGGGCATATTTATCAACTGTATATCGTGAAACTAGTGTTTTTTAGAGAGCTTATCAATGAGTCTTCTGATATCGTGATCAGCCGTAATAATCATTAATTGGGTGTATTGTGTTGTCATCAAATTGTTTTTCTTATTAACGTTATGTTTTCGTTTGTACGTTTTATTATGCAAAGTTGTAGAAATCCACCTATTTTATTTAGTTAATAGAATCAGGCGTTACTTTGCGGAAATCCATTATAATGAAGAAAAGTAAGTTACTTTGCTAAGATCCGCATGCAAAATATAAAAGTGGTGTATATTACCTAGTTTTTTGAAGTGCACCACCCGCCCTCCCTCAGTAGCGTGCACAAGCAAACTAACACCGCCACCAGGTACCCTCCACCAACCACTACAATACTACCATTAGATAATATACACCACTGAAGTCGAGAACACGACACGTGTTTCGCCCCAAAACGAGGCATTATCAAGCGTAATAGACTCTACGACAGACGGCCGCCGAGTGAGCGGCGCAATCAAAGAGCTGCCTATTTATACTACAGGTGACGCAAACGGCCCCCACCTACGACATTGCGATTACAATATCGTGATAGCGACCGCTTGCTCACACAATCCACCACCCGAATTACATAAGCAGCCGTTTGCGACCGAATTGATAGCAAACGACTACTTCGAGTATATTTAAACTTTAACTTAAAGTCGCAATGTCGTAGGTGGGGGCCGTTTGCGTCACCTGTAGTATAAATCAAGATCGGTTCTCCTGGCCAATTTCGACAACGGCGACAACTTCCGAATATTATTAACTCCGCAGGAGATATTATAGTGCCACAAGTGTACGCGCAAACACAAAGGGCACTTACTCGTCCCAACCTACCCGCGCCCGATGTAACGCTCATGCGATAAGATCGGAGGAAGGCTAGACGTGAAATGGTAACAAACGGACAGAGGAACAGAGAGAGTTACTTCCGAACCGATCTCGAAATTCGGCACAGAGATAGCTTGCGTCCTGGAAACGGACCCGGGATACTTTTTATGTGGGAAAATAAAATAGTTTCCACTGATGGTAGGATTCCTATGCAGGAATCCGTCTAGGAAGGTACCACTCCAGAGCCAGTTATTCTGCCGTGAAGCAGTAGTGTGCAAACATTACTGTGTTTCAGTTTGAAGGGCACTGAGAGCTAGCGCAATCACTGGGCATATGAGACTTAAGAACTTATGTCTCAGGGTGACGGACGCAGTGTGGTGCTACACAGAAACCTTCTGAGTAACACAGCATCTGTTATGGGCAAACGTTGCACTTACAATCAGTTGAACGTTTTGCTCGTCTCGACACTTTATCAAATAAAAAAAAAAAAACCACCTTTATCCAAACAGAAGAAGTCGCGGGCATTAGCTAGTTACTGATATCATCTAGCTGCAAAACCAGTAATAAACTAGGATCAACAATTACGTCTACTCGGAGGTTTCTTGTTATGTTTTCGGAGGTTTTTTTTTTATTAAATATAAGTGACGAAACCAGCAAAACGTTCACCTAATGGTAAGTGCAACGTCTACCCATAACAAATGCTGTGCCACCCAGAACCGTGTGACACCACAATGCGCCCGTCACCCTCAGATATCAGTTCTTAAGTCTCATATGCCCAGTGATTACGCTAGCTCTCAGTGCCCTTCAAACCGAAACACAGTGATGTTTGCACACTGCTGCTTCACGGCAGAATAACTGGTGCTGGGGTGGTACCTACCTAGACGAATTTCTGCATAGGAATCCTACCACCGTTTTTCGTTTAAGAGCATAACGTATGATATCTTATGTTCAGGAATAAATCCCCCATCGAAAACAAAACTCCAAAAATACGCTTCACGTAAATTTGTTGCTGGGTAACAAATTAATAAACCTTCGGGTGGGTCCATACTAATCGGTCGTCGGGAGTATCGCTGACCAACAAAAACAGAACATGGAGGTTCCGCAGTCGCTTTGTCGTATTTCTGCCGCGGCTGAGCCTGAGTTTGATGGAGGGCCGCTTTTTTAAGTCCTCGCAGAGAGGGTTGAGCAAGTTTTTATTAGGAGGGGATTACTGTCGAGTGCGTCCACTTTTATACTATTTTTGACCTATAGTTGTAATCAATTTATGTCTAGGTCCATTCGTTGCGTAGCACAATATTCATAAGCCTCACCAGTTTCTAACGGTAACTTGTGATGTTAGTAAGCGTTGAAAAGATATTATTTTTATATGTCTAATTATACGAATTAATTATTTCGATAAACCAATTAAAATTATGTTTTGTCGGTTGTTTTATTTCGAAAAGCCGTGTGGTGGCGGCGCGTTAAAAGAATACTACCACTCCATCTCATCCAATGGATCTCGTAAAAGGCGAGTAAGGAATTAAACTGCACTGTGCACCCAACAGCGCATGGTGGCGATGGGCTCACCACCTATCACACCAAGTGCATTATATTGTTTTGGTGAAACGTGGATTGTGGCAGTCATCTGTTTTTGCAGTGAGTGCCCAGTCTCTGACTACCCCTTATGGGATACAGTCGTGATCTTATGTTTGTATGTATGTGTTTATTTCGAAACTTCGAAATTACTGGTGGTAGGATTTCTATGCAGGAGTCCGTCTAGGTAGGTACCACCCCAAGGCCAGTTATTCTACCGTGAAGCAGTAGTGTGCAAACATTACAGTGTTTCGGTTTGAAGGGCACTGTGAGCTAGCATAATCACTGGGCATATGAGACTTAACAACCTATGTCTCAGGGTGATGGGTACAGTGTAGTGTCACACAAAAATGTTCTGGGTGGCACAGCATTTCTTATGGGCAGACGTTGCACTTACCATCAGGTGAACGTTTTGTGCTTTTCATCACTTTATGCAATAAAAAAAAAAACCTACTAGCTGATGCCCGCGACTTCGTTCGGGTGGACATAGGGTTCTTAAATATCTTGTGGGATTTATCTGGTTCTTCGGGATAAAAAGTCCATCTCCAGGACGCAAGCTATCTGTCTGCCAAATTTCGTCAAGATCGGTTCAGCGGTTGAACCGTGAAAAACAGACCGAGGGACAGCGAGAGTTACTTTCTCATTTATAATATTAGTATTGACAAATTTAACCCTTTTACGAATACTGAAAAGCCAAAGCCAGGAAGAATTATTTTACTTTAACAGTCCATAAGTATGTAAACGAATTAGTTCGGCTGTTGTTTTATAACTACTCGATATATTAACTAATGAAATGATCCATATATAAATACTATAACTATATAGCCGAACCATAATCCGTTTTCTTGGTCTGCGCGATAAAGACGGTAGTTTTTTATATAAATAAATTTAGGTAATTAAAGAAGGATTTTATTAGATATGAAATTAAACTTTTAAAGTATTCTACGACTGATACAATTACTACTTGCTAGTATCAAAAGTAAAGAAAGTAAAATAACCGTTCATAAATATCCCACTGCTAAGCACATGCCTCTTACCGTTTTTGAGAGGAACCTAGAGGAGTCCGCCAAGCTCGCCAGACTTACATAAAATTATATTATTTTTGAGACGTATGAAGAATCGAACCTATGACACTCGTGTACTGTGAAATATCATACACTCTCAAAAGTGTTAGGTTAATCCAAACTATAATAATATGGTTTCTTTCTCTCTCTCCGTATATAACTCGGTAACCTTATAAGTTTTACTGTTTTGTTAAAAAAACTTAAGACATCTCGTGGTCAATAGTTGTTAATTGTATAAACAACTCAAGTTAGTTAAGATTTTCTATTGCATACGAGATGGCGCTTTTGCTAAAAACACATTATTTTCCGTCTAGAGGGCAGCACATTTGAATTAAAAACTAAATTATTATGATAGTACTTTAAATAACATGTGGTGCGATTTCAATAAATGATAGTGTTAAAATTAAACTATTTTTCTTTTACATTGTATAGCTATTTATAAAACGTAGATTAGATTACATTCAAATGCTGTTAGAACACGTTATGTGTATTATAAATTATTAAAATGAATTGAAACTCATTTTACGCAATCAATATTAGAAAAGGTATTTAAAAAAAATATGTTACTTATTTTATCTCCCTTAAAATTTTGATCCATAGAAAACCCGTCATGCAATCAGTTCCAAGGAATATCACTAGATGGCAAAATAATTAAAACTAGATATTCACCAAATTTATATAGGATCACACTATATGTTTATGTTTTCGAATGAAAATTGAACAATATCAAATCAGTTCAAAAAACCGTACGTAACATATACAGACAAGAGACAGTTAGTCTTTATTTTAAACAGTCCTTTATTCAAATGTTAAGGTTTTTATGGTTTTTTAATCACTATACAGGAGATTCAAAACAATATATCAAACCGGTTTAACTAAAAATATTAGTAACAAAATCTCACCGCAATATTAACCACATAAGCCACAATAAAATGTAGCGATCAGATTAATATTTTCTGTTGCTTCTGTCATAAAAATCGAATAATGGAAAACCAATAATGGCCTCCGATAGATGGCACTACTCATATACATGTATATACATACTATGATAGGCTCAATTATGGAGGCCATTGACTTATAGCAACGATCGTAATCGTCATCTGCACTAGATTAAATTTACATACATACATACATAAGATCACGACTGTATCCCATAAGAGGTAGTCAGAGACTGGGCACCCACTGCAAAAACAGATGACTGCCACAATCCACGTTTCACCAAAACAATGTAATGCACTTGGTGTGATAGGTGGTGAGCCCATACCATCAGGCACCAACACTGGTGGTAGTGTTCCTATGCAGGAATCCGTCTAGGTAGGTACCACCCCAGGGGCAGTTATTCTGCCGTGAAGCAGTAGTGTGCAAACATTACTGTGTGTCGGTTTGAAGGGCACTGTGAGCTAGCGTAATCACTGAGCATACGAGACTTAAGAACTTATGTCTTACAGTGATGGGCACAGTGTGGTCTCACACAGAAAATTTCTAGGTGACACAGCATTTGTTATGGGCAGACGTTGCACTTACCATCAGTCGAGCGATTTGCTCGTTTCATCACTTTATACAATTAAAAAAAAACATCAAAATCCGTATAACATTCGTGTTGACACGTGACCGGAGTCCGCTGTTTCACGTGGCCGCGGCTTCCGATCGAAGTTTACAAACATGGCGCCCGTGTTGTCGGGCCGTGGACGGTCGAACAATTGCCATCAATTAACTGCACGTTCATTTTGACTCCGGTGCCTGACTGGGAGCAACTGGCTTAAATTTATTTGCGTGGCAACTTAATATAAGGTATGCTTTGAACGTTTTTGCATTTTATTTTTGGTATTCTGTTCTAAATGTTTTATGACAACTAAATAACATGTTGGATCGTCATCACTGGTAGTATTACTGGTGGTAGGACTCCTATGCAGGAATTCGTCTAGGTAGGTACCGCCCCAGGGCCAGTTATTCTGCCGTGAAGCAGTAGTGTGCAAACATTACTGTGTTTCGGTTTGAAGGGCACTGTGAGATAGCGTAATCACTGGGCATATGAGACTTAATAAATGATGTCTCAGGGTGATGGGCACAGTGAGGTGTCACACAGAAATGTTTTGGGTGACACTGCATTTGTTATGGGCAGACGACGACCGCGTGGCCTAATGGTCAGAGTACCTGACTTCTAGGCCGCGGGTCCTGGGTTCGAATCCCAGCCGGAGCCAACATTTGTGCTAAAACATAAATTGTTGGTTTTCGGGTCTGGTTGTGTTGTGATGTCCCCGTGTTTCTGACACTGCATCCTAGCCTGCCTTCGATCTTATCGCATCAGCGTTACATCGCGCGCCGGTAGGTTGGGACGAGTGAGTGCCTCTGTGTTTGCGCGTACACTTGTGGCACTATAATATCTCCTGCGCAGTTGATGGCTCCCAACAGTAGTCGGCAGTTGTCGCCGTGGTCGAAATCGGCTAGGAGAACATCATCACATCATTATGGGCAGACGTTGCACTTACCATCAGGTGAACATTTTGCTCGTTTCATCACTTTATACAATAAAAAAATCATCAACATCAACAACTACTTAGTCTTATAGTCCACTCTGAACGTAAGGATAAGCCAAAGTTCTGCCAACTTTGAATTGTCGCAATACCAGGTGCCTCACACCTCATGAGTTATGGCTATTCCGTAACTTTTATAGTAATCTAGATGTGAAAACTAACATATTGTTTAAGTTAGTTGCCGACGGCTAGGATTCTTATTAAGGACAAATTGATGAAGTACTGGGTAAGAATTTCTAGGCCGAGACGATCAAAAGGTGGTAAGTGCAACGTCTGCACATAACAAACCACAGCATTTGTTATGGGCAGACGTTCACTTAGAATATTTCTGTGTTGCATCACACTGCGCCAGTCACCTCAATCATCAGTTGTTGAGTATCATTTGCCCAGTAAAATGCAACACGTGCTCATGAGTTTGCCTTGGATTTTTTTATTGGATGAAGTGACTAAACAAGCTAAACGTTCACCTGATAGTAAGTTCAACGTCTGCCTATAACAAATGCTGTGTCATCCAGAACATTTCTGAGTGATACCACACTGGGTCACTCTGAGACATCAGTTCTTTAAGACACAAATGCCAAGTGATTACGCTAGCTCTCAGTGCACTTCAAACCGTAACACATTAATGTTTGCACACTACTGCTTCACGGCGGGATAACAGTCCCTGGGGTGGTACCTACTTAAACGGATTCCTGCATAGGAATCCTACCACCAGTCACTCTAAGCACTACGTCACGCGGTCGTCTATGGCGTGTATTAACAGGCTGACGTGGGTTCCTACGAAAAGTATTTCCAGATTCATGAGCTTTTAAAGCTTTCAACAGCTCGCCGCCGCAGCAGAATAACTTTCTGATACTGTAATAAAACTACAGTGATTTTTACCCAATATGTATAATATATCATATTATGTTTATCTCTGCTTTGCCTTATGGGTGACTGGGAGAAAATTCCTTGAGGCATTAAGTTCGCCAGTAACACTAGTGCATAAAAGCTTAAATAAATAAATAATTTATTGTGCCTATGAGAAAACGAGCTGAAATCAAAGATTATACTGTTGGTAGGATTTCTATGCAGGAATCCGTCTAGGTAGGTGAAGCAGTAGTGTGCAAACATTGCTGTGTTTCGGTTTGAAGGTCTCAGTGCAGCTAGCGTAATCACTGGGCATATGAGACTTAAGAACTGATGTCTGTATCACCCAGTAATGTTCTGTGACGCATTTCACATAATGACAGATGAAAGCTTTGCTCATTTTGTCACGTTATTCAATAAAAAATCCAAGACAAATGATTAATGGCGGAAGTTCTATCCGTATTTAACAAGGCCAAATCCCATCCCACTAATGATAGCGAGCAATTAGTTGCACAGAAATCCCGCCTAGTACTACCGCAGTGCCACATATTCTGCCGTCAAATAGTGGTGAAGTCTCCTGCAGCTAAAGTAATAACAGGGCATATAAGATTTATGAACTGCTGCCTCATAGTGACGAATGCGGTGCGGAGCTAAACAGAGCTTCATAATGCAATGTTCTGGGTGACGTCGCCACTGTTATGGGCAGGCGAAATGTTCACCGCCTGGCAAAACGAGTTGCTCGTCTCGTAGCTTATTTCCATTAAAAAAAAATGCCAACTTGGCGGTGGGGCTACATTTCATATAAGCTGGACATATATTGACCAGTCAACTCAGAAATAATAGTGACGATGAAAATAATTAAAGAAAAAAACACGTGTAAATTTTAAAATTAGCAGTAAGTTCAACAATAACGCCAAAATGTACATATTCTTATCGAATTACAGATAGCGCGACTCAAAGCAATAACAAACATGAGAGTAGCTCACGTTCTACACAGGCTAACTATAATATCAATATTTTACGTTACGCTGACTTGCCACGCGAAAATTATGAGGAATAACGCCTTGATGAACAAGATGATGTCGCAGTTCCAGAAGGACAACAGCAACAACCTCTCCATGGAGCCGGAACCGGCCAGGCAGACGCCGAACAATATCATGACCTTAATGCAAGATGTACTCTGCAGGAACTTTCCCACCATACCCTGCACAGTCATAACGCAAGACGACACATTGAGGAGGTTAATACAGAAATCGATACAGCAAATCAACAACAGAAAGCTGTCAATGGAGAGAACGACACAACCGAACGTATATAAGACTAAGTTCCCAATTATTAACAGTGAGGATTTGTCAAATTTTCTCCAAGTTCAAAACACTGGCTACTTCGACAACAGAGAAGAAAAATATAACAGAAAAAAGCAAAAAGTGGCGAATGCAGAGAGAGTGAGCTGGTCGCAAGAGAATTTAAAAAACTCAAAGAAGCAAAAAAACTCAAAGCGAACATCAATGTACGGAAGGAAGAAGCTGAGAAAGTTTTATCCTCATAAAGTGAAATACAAAGAGAAGAGGACGAAGAACGCCAAACCAGAGTACAGAGATTATTCCGATGAGAAGTTATCAATGTCAGTTGAAATTCCTGACATGACTTTAACAAGGAATCATCAACATTATTCATATAAAATGGAGCCAGCGGATCCACCGGTCTGGAGGATAGACTACACCAAACACGGAGAGCCAAGCTTTAACCTTCTGGGATCTATTACTAAAACGGGGTCGAACATGATGGTGGATGAGAACGCGTTGGAGCAGACTGCAAGGAAAGACGTTATGCATCCAGACGTATACATTAAGAAAAACTTTATAAGAAAGAACTCGGAGTTGATAGATTGAGTTTAATTATAATTCTCCATGTTATTGTTGAGATTACGATCACTCTGTTCTCTAAATAAATGTCGTAGGACTATTTTTTTTTCTTTAAACGTATTAATTTTTTTTTTAATATAGCACAACCAAAAAGGTACACGACGGCAAGACCTATAACCACATTTACTAAATTGCTAAACGGTACTTGAGCCTTTCTATATTTCTGCATCTCTTGTTCTGAAACGAACGGCCTGGTAACGAAACAGTAAGCAGTTACTATGTGCGTTTTTCTATTTCATAATATTTGGACTACAACTAGGGTTATCAAAGATACTTTATAATAAATAAAGTATCACACTTTGCTTCGATATACTTTTTACTTCCCTTCTTACTCACCACCAGTAAAAAAGTCCACAACTATTGACAGGTCTGTCTCAAGTTGGATAGAGCAATTGCCGAGATCGCCACTCTTAGCAGACGGATTGGCGATCAGAGTAGCAGACACTTCTTACCATAGGAGCTACAGACCGCCACCGTTGTGGACAATTTATATGTGAAATATTTTTATTTCTCAGACTTGCAGGTTTGCTCACCATGTCAATCAGCACTTAAACTCAAAATTGCAGAATAATTTTAAAGGTGCCGGCACCGGATATAGAAATAACGTAATTTGGAGGAAATATAATGTCCGCCAACCCGCATCTGGATCTGGCTGCATGGCAGATTCTTGCAAGCTTCAAAACTTTCTTAAAAATGAGAAGGGCGCTGTGCTCAGCAATGGAACATTACTTTACTTTGCTATATCGCCATCAATCGGTGGCCACGAGATTTTTCCAGCTTTTCCCTTGTGTCGAGTTTTGCCTCACCAACGGGATGAAATAGGGTGGCAGATTTCTATATAGTTCATAATTGAGACGGTATATATTATTTGTTAAACTAACATATCATTTCTATATTTTTCCTTTTTAAGTCAATAAGTTTACTTTTAACTTGTTTACTTTTAAGAATACTTTTTTATGTGCCTTATTAGGCAGCACTACCTACAGAATGACCTTAATCTTTAAGATATATCGCACGCAGTCTACAAGATCTAGAAAAACAAAGGTACCTACTGGAATGGCAACCTTTTACCGGTAAACGAATATTGTCGAGAGCTGTCAACTGCGCAGGAGATATAGTGCCACAAGTGTACTCGCAAACACGGAGGCACTCACTCGTCCCGATGTAACGCTGATGCGATAAGATCGTAGGTAGGCAAGGATGCAGTGTCAGAACCAGATCCAAAAACCAACAATTTGTGTTTTACCACAAATGTTGGCTCCGACTGGAATTCGAACCCAGGACTTGCGGAGGAGTCAGGTACTCTGACCACTAGGCCACGCGGTCGTCGGCAAATTTTGTAACTAAATAGGTAATAGGCTAGTTCCATATCGACTACTTGTATTAAAGTTTTTAGATAACTTATTGCGTTTTTTTATTTCATTATCATTCGTAGGGATAAGGAGTTACTAGGTATATGATATTGTTATGTAATTAAGAAATATCAATAAACAATTGCATGCGTGCCGTCGATAACCACGGACTTTATCGCGCTTGACTGACGTTCCCAGCCCCACAGCGCTGTGATATCGGAACCACGACACTGCTGTAAAGCTTGGAACACACTAATTCAGTAGATAATAAAATACGTTACCACAAGGGTACATACATACATACATAAGATCACGACTGTATTCCATAAGGGGTAGTCAGAGACTGGGCACTCATTGCAAAAACAGATGACAGCCACAATCCACGTTTCACCAAAACAATATAATGCACTTGGTTTGATAGGTGGTGAGCCCATCGCCATCATGCGCTGTTGGGTGCACAGTGCAGTTTAATTCCTTTTACGAGATCTCTTACTACCGATTCTTCTTACTACCAATTTTAATTATTGTACAGAGGGTACCGTAGGGGTGGTCCCATATAAATTTGGTCAAGTTCTTATGATGGGATTCATGAAAATTCATGAATGTGATCTGTTTTATCTTGTTTCTATGCAGTTCACAATTATTATCCACTAGCTGATGCTCGCGACTTCTTCCGCGTGGAATTAAGGTTTTTAAATATCCCGTGGGAAGTATTTGATTTTCAGGGATAATAATTATCCTATGTCCGTCCCTAGGATGCAAGCTATCTTCGTGCAAAATTTCATCAATTTCGGTTCAACGGTTAAACCGTGAAAAGGTAACACACCGACAGAGGGACAGAGAAAGGTACTATCACATTTATAATATTGTATGGATTTCTGGTTCTAATATTACAAGACATTTTAACAGTGGACAGATCTGCCAAAGTTAGCAGGTTTACCTAACAATAATAATAAAATATCTGGAGCTGGCTCACGAGGTTACCGACGTGTGGGGTGGTGTGCCGATCGAAATTATTCCGGTGGTCGTGTCTGCAAACGGGTTAATCCCGGTCAATCCCTCGGGACATCTGAGGCGACTGGGATTCCGTGACGGGCTGCTTCGTGCTCAGATGCAGAAGGCGTCGCTCCTCGATACGGCCCGCATCGACCGCCGGTTTCTCTCCCTTTCCCTTGCTGAGGGCTCCCGTCTCGCTGGGATTTTATTGTATAGTATTACATACATACATACATAAGATCACGACTGTATCCCATAAGGGGTAGTCAGAGACTGGGCACTCACTGCAAAAACAGTTGACTGCCACAATCCACGTTTCACCAAAACAATATAATGCACTTGGTGTGATAGGTGGTGAGCCCATCGCCACCATGCGCTGTTGGGTGCACAGTGCAGTTTAATTCATTACTCGCTTTTTACGAGATCCATTGGATGAGATGGAGTGGTAGTATTCTTTTAGTATTATGTCTAGTATATGTCTTTTAGTATCTTATTTATTTTTATATTTATCTATATATTCATATATATCTCAGCCAGATGAGAAAACTACAGAAATACCCCGATAATAATAATAATGTTTTAGTTTACACTGGCTGATGTCCTCGACTTCGTCTGCGTGGATTAAGATGTTTTAACAATCCTGTGGGAACTCTTTGATTTTCCGGAATAAAAAGTATCCTACGTCCGTCTCCAGGACGCAAGCTATCTCTGTGCCGAATTTCGTCAAGATCGGTTCAGCAGCTGAGCCGTCAAAAGGTAACAAACAGACAGAGGGACAGATATTTTACATTACGTGTACTGCGGCACAAGTATGCACTCAATATGAAAAAGAATGGAACGCATCAGTCACATTGCTCCTTTGCTAATTGTCAGACTTCGCAAATTTTTAAATATTAATCTCGAATATCCGGAGTCCCTCTCTATATTTTTCTTCTGTTTAGTATTTCTTCTTAAACACTTTTTTGTAAGTCAGAATTACTCGTCGCCTTACAAGAGACGCTACTTTAAATCACGCCTAATTAAAGTAAAATAAGTAAAGTTACAGCCCATAAATGTCCCACTGGTGAGCACAGGCCTCCTCTCACTTCTCAGAGAGTTTTGGAGCCGGGAAGGGTCCGCCACGCTGCTCCAATGCGGGTTGGCGGACTGATCATGTCTTCGAAATATTTTTAATTTCTCAGACATGCAGGTTTCCTCACGATGTTTTCCTTCACCGCCGAGCACGTGGTAAATCAGCACTTAAAATTGCAATTAACAATTTCAGTTGTGCCGGCACCGGGAATCGAACCCGGGTCACTTGCGTACTATGAAATTTAAAGCGAGCGCCTAGCCCCTGAGCTACCACGGCTCATAATCACGCCTCATAATTTATACTAATTTATTCACCTCATTACAAGATCGCCAGTGTATCCCCACCCTAACTTTTTATCAGCGTACCATTTGACCTCGTTTCATAAAGAGAGAAACATCATTATTAAGTTATTTCTCAGCCGACACAGAAACACAATGTCACGGCCGGTTCTCACTACGCATGTGTTGGACACTTCCACTGGTACACCAGCAGTGGGATTGTTTGTTGAATTGTATAAGAAGAGAGGAGATGATTGGACGCAATGGCATAACACAGTGACATCTGGCGACGGAAGGATACAGTTTCCGTTCTCGAAGGACTCTATGGCGGTGGGAACTTACAAGTTAAAGTTTAATGTAGAAGATTACTATAGGAAGACTGAGAAAACTACGCTTTATCCTTTTATTGAGGTAAGTTAATTTATCTGCATATAATAATAACATTGTCTTACTTTAGAAACTCTTGTGCAAAACGACATACGAGCAAAGATCCAACCCGATGGTAAGTGATCCATACTCAACCAAGAATCAAGATATAGGATGTTAACACTCCTGAGAGAGGAGACAAAAATTACCACTAATTGAGGAACTGCTGCTCTTCAACCAGTGCATGTTGCAAATGATGGAACCGAGCCGTGGTCCTTCACTGCTAGCCGTACGAGGAAGCTCAAAGTCGCCCATCGAGCTGTGCTCGGTGTCCGTAACGACGATATCCACCGCAGAACCAGAGTAACCGACATAGCTTCAAAAATAGTGGTAATTAGCCATTCGTATAGCTCGCAGAACTTATAAACAGTGGTGAAGAAACTTTCTCGAGTAGCAAACTCGTACTGGCAAAGGCAGTGTATGGTGAAACCCCCCCACTAAATCGAGCGACGACCTGTATGGTTTTGCGGGAAGTCAATGGATGCAAGTAGCTCATGGCTGCTTTTTGATACAATCAATAAAGGAGGCCTAAGTCCAGCAGTGGATTTGTGATGGGCTGACATGATGAACACTGGTCTTCCAATATGCGTAGCTATATACTCGTAATTTACCTATGCAATTTCTTCGGGGGTGAGAGCCATCCATCAAAAGGCATGTGGGCTTCGATATTCAGCCTACTCCGTTCGAGTGAGTACAACGAAGATTTTAAAATTACTGGATTCGGAGTTTAAAATGTTTCGTTTAGTTGCGATATAGTGTATGTATATCCTGCACAGATAAAACATCACGAATATCGCTAATTGAATGGGTCAGAATGAGAAATCGTCTTGGATTGTAGATTCAACAATTTTTCACACTATAATCCACTATATTCCAATAGAAAAAAACATACAATCGAACGATTGTTGGTACAATTACAGAAACGCGAGTAATGTCGGTGTGAAAGCGGCTTATGAACATCTAACACTCCATCTCGTCCCGTGGGTGTCGTAAAAGTCGACAGTGGGAAAATAGGAACTACAAGATGGGCAGCAGCATCTTCCAGGAACATCTAAATAAATAAACTGCGGTTGCCGACCCGCCTTCCAAGCGTGTCTTCTCGGGATGTCATGGGTGGGCTAACGTGACCGTTTATCCATACTAATATTATAAACGCGAAAATTAAAGAGATCCCTCTGTCTGTTGGTTACCTTTTCACGGTTCAACCGCTAAATTGATCTTGTCGAAATTTGGCACGGAGATAGCTTGCATCCTAGAGACGGGCATAGGATACTTTTTGTCCCGGAAAATCAAAATGTTCGACGTGAGAGGACGAAGTCGCGGGCATCAGCTAGTAATATATAATGTTAAACTACGCTAAGATAGTTTAATTTTAATCAGCTAACGAACTTTAAACTTTATAGATAGTGTTCAACACAACGGAAGGAGGTCATTACCACATCCCTCTGCTACTCAGTCCGTACGGCTATACCACCTACAGAGGAAGCTAATCGCAGAAGTTACTTGATAATTTTAATAAACTTTGCGTATAAGTTGTATTTTCGTTTTATTTACATTTATGTAACAGTAATGACTATAATCGATAATATTAAAACGGTAATTCAAGCATATTATCCCTATTAAATTATATTCTGATTTTACTTAAAAAAAAATTATTGCATAAAGTGATAAAACAAGCAAAACGTTCACCTGATGGTAAGTGCAACGCCTGCCCATAAAAAATGCTGTGTCACCCAGAAAATTTCTGTGACACTACACTGTGCCATCACCCTGAGACATATGTTCTCTCATGTGCCCAGGTGATTACGCTAGCTCACAGTGCCCTTCAAACCGAAACAGTAATGGTTGCACACTACTGCTTCACGGTGGAATAACTGGCCCTGGTGTGGCGCCTACTTAGACGGACTCCTCCTTTAGGTCTTATTACTTAAAGGTGCCATCGTCTGAACTATACACGTTATGAACAATTAAAGTTAACAAAAAGCAGTGTAAGAAGACCTTCCACTAAATGGAGCGACGACCTAACTACATGGTCACTAAATGGTCGATGGATGAAGGTGGCTTAGGAGTGCGTTTTGTCTGCTGCAATCTATGGAAGAGACATTCAGCAGTGGACTTGATGGGCTTTAATGATGACGATGTGAACTATTTCTTAAGTGATTAGGGCATAAGGACGTATAACAACAGTCTACCTTATGGTATGTTCACTGATGACTACATCCATCCTCGGTGAAGAATCCAGATTGGGGTGTTGTCATCTATAAGAGATGTTTTCTTCACTTGTTCACTCCCAGTAATTGAATCTACCGTTATCACCATATGAAGGCGTGAGAATGTTACTATACATATAAAAACAATATGCGAAGGACCATGTTATTTTATTAGATAAAGTGACGAACAGGTCAACGTTTTTACATTTTAAGTGCAACGTCTGCCCATCACATATACTGCGTCACCCAGAACGTTTCTATGTGACATCCACACTGCGCCCGTCACCCTGAGGACATAAGTTCTTAAGTCTCACATACCCAGCGTTTACGCTAGCTGCCAGTGCTCTTCAAACCGAAAAACAGTAACGATTGCACATTACTGTTTCACGGCAGTATAACTGGCCCTGATTCCTGCATAGGAAATCCCAATACTAGTAAATAACAGTAATAATTTGTAGGATTCATCAGAAATGAAACATCAGGATAATATGAACATAATATTTAATAGTTGTATTCTAAATACAGAATTTGTATCTACAACGAAGGAGCTTTCTTAGTTTAAATATGTACACAATAATAACTCTAATGAAAGTACAGACAGGGTAAGCCCTAAAATGCCTTAGGGTCCAATACAGCTAACATAACCTAACTAATTATCATATCATTGTGTATTTTCTTCTCTTCTTTTGTAAGGTTGCCGTCGACCCAAATTGCAGGCAGGGAGGAAATCTGCTATTTCATCAGTCTTCCAAAAAGTATATTATTAGATCTTTTTACTCTGTCTGTACTCCCTCTGGGCAGAGTAAATTTTATTTACAATTGAGCTGTTTTTTAAGCAATGAAACTTTCAACTCTTAACATACTCTTGATTTTAGTTTGTCATAAATCTACCTTGATATCTAACATACCCTAAAACATTTGCATCAATTACTTTTGTTAAAAACTATGGATTAAATTATTTCTTTGTTCTTCCGAAGCACGTAAAAAGAGGATTTAATGAAGACAAAGAATAATTGTAGGTACCACAGTTGTTGGTTGATAAATTTTGAGTTGACTACCTAATTACTTATTTCAACTACTAATTTAACTCTTTTTATTTTGGCCAACTAATTATGTTAAACAATACACAGTTCAGAGTTGTTGGCATTACAAAACAAAAATAACTACTAATTAAAAGATTAAGTCTTTTCATATTTAATGACCAATATAACCACAAGAATCAATAAATTAAGACCAATGTAATTATAAAATGTTTATGCTACTGCATACATAATTCCGCCATTTAGATTTATTGTAAGTTATTCTCACCTTCACTAAGAAATAAAACTAAATACCTACATTTGTGAACAATTTTTTGGAATCTAAAGACCGACTTATACAACGTTATTCATAATTGGTATAACATCCCGGCACCTACCCATGCTACTTTGATCTGATAAACATAACGGTGAAACTTTGAACACCAAAATTGAATACTAAAATTGTCCATACAAAACTTTAAAATTATTTGTTTTGTAAAACTTTACGCGACCCTAACTCAGAAAGTCGTTGCCCCGAACCAGACAAATTCAAAATACGTTTTCTTCTCCATTTAATTTATGTTATCATACTATGGCATCATACTAAAAGATTTACTTCGCAACAGATTTCCTTAAGCTTCATGTTATCCTAGTACTTGCGAGTTCTTTCGATGGCAGCTCAATGGAAAAACGCCCAATTAAATTTATGAGTTCATTGCCTCGATCAGCTGTATAACCTGTGAGTTTTAAGTCGACATATCTCCTACAGGTATCACGCTACGAGGCTCATTATATTTTTTGGGGCATATACACATCGTCCCTAAGCCCAACCTGCCGGGATGTATAGGACATAATGAATGACCCTGTATATATGGAGAAAATATAAAAAGTACAAATTTCTAAAATTCGTGTGAATAGTTTATTCCTGAAATCAATTGTTCCGCACATTGTACCAATCAGTTCTAGGTGTTGATTTGAGTAGAAAGTTATACCACACGTATTTACTAATTTTACCGAAAGAAAAAATAAAAAAAAACTTGTTTTCAGAATGTGTAGGTAATCTCCTCATTAATCTATAAAAGATTATAATCACTAATGATTATGAAATTTAGATGTATTTTCTGTACAAAATCACATATCAAAAATAGCCAATTAAAATATAATTAGTTCAGTTCTAGTGACTAAACCATCCTCATGACCTTTATGTTAATAAATGCTCCTAGAGTGAATTTATGTCTTTTGAATAAACTTAATCTTGCAATCTCGTAATATAAAATTAATCTTAGTAATATAAGGCGAAATCCCACGTTTTAAAAAGTAACTTCCGATTGTTTTAAATATTTGTAATAACCCTTATTGTGATGAAACAAAGTTTCCAAAGTTCATGCCTATTTTGTTACTTTCATAAATCATTACAACTAAAAAGATATATATACAGGGGATGTATTTTGTTAGACAATTTTGTTTGGCACGAAGTCTGGTCGCTGGCGATGACTCTGTAATGTAAATGGTCAAATTTGTCAGTAAAACCATAGTAATAGTCTACTACTTGCGATCACCAGTTCTTCGTAATGTCACAAACACTAAAAATCACAACTTTTATCACAAATACTTATTCTGTGTCCAGTATGACTGTCTCTAAAGTTCACAAATGAGTTCATGATCAATCTTCATGTTAGCTCTAATTGTTGAAAATGTACCTATGTTATTCCTATCTACTTCTCTGAAGAAACTTATGTTACTATTTGACTAGAAAAAAGGCACTTGAAAATAGATTATAAATATTTTGCTAGACTTGCCGTTGGCTGAAGATGGGAGGGAAAATAAAGAAATATGAATAAATCTCACATATATCACATTCAATAACCTAAAAATATATCAGAATAGTGGCTCAATGGAATCCCTTGTATTTTCGCACAAATTGATTCCAGTTACCTGTGTGAACCTGTAAAAGGTCATAATTACACAAATTTAGAGAAAAGACATAAACTCACCGCGCTCTTGTTGGGCAAATCTTAACGCAGGCCCTTAGGTAGCTTTGCAGCAGCAACATCTAGTGTAGTGAAACCAGAATCAACACATTAGAAATGTTAACACTAAATTCCCTTTATGACCCAGGTGTCAAATCCTTTTACCAGCATACATGATAAAAACACACTTGTGATCATTTTCATCATTTAAAAAATTCCTTAACAACACTATTGAAATTTTATAAAACTACATAGAAAATGCGCTAAAATGCGTACACTAGAGATTTATAAATGTAAAATTTTTCTATAAATTATGTGGGTTCGAATATAAGCTGCTTAATAAATTATTAAGACAAAAGGTATAAGAAATAAGATCATATTGATTTATAATTTAGTACATATCACAGTAATTTCAATTCCTAAGTAACATACCTTTAAAAACAAGTAAGTGCTGAATTTTAGCTGCATAACATTTACAAATAGTTCATATATTTAGTTACATGTCCTAAATAAGATGTACTTAATATTTAAATTTGGAATAGAGTATTACAAAATCCACTGACCTGCAGCAATCCAACCTGTGAAACAAGTATTAAGAGATAAATATAAATAAGAAAACAACCCACCTAATTATTTCCTTCTTCTTGACCGACTACTTCTTTGTATCGAGCAATCATCAACTTCTTTACTGTGTCTCTATAAGTCTCTCCAGGAGTTGGTGTGTAAACACCCCTTTTCTGTCCTAGTCCTGCTAAAGTTGGTCTTTGTTCTGCTTCAATTGGTGCTATTCTACCTTGCTCCTCTTTCCCCAGGCCTCGGCCTTCAGACCACCCCATCTTTTGTAACATTTTACCACCAATGGTATCAACTACAGAAGGTGGTGGATGTGACATGATTGGTGGATGTGAGGCATCAGAAGGTTCGTAACGCTTTCTAATTGGTGGTGGTTCATCTTCACCAAACTTCATTCTCCTCTCTGCTGCTCTGTCTCTGTACCCATTGGTCTGCGGTAACAGATCATTCTTTTTGTGATATTCAACTAAATTTTGTTTGTGCAAGTCTGATAATGTTTTGTGTTTTGTGAGGACTTCAGCTGATGGGAATTTACGTTTGCAAATAAGGCAAGTCAATTTTGCCCAATCAATGATTCCCTCATCAGTCTCAAACATGCCTGGTTCAGTTCTCTTTACTAGAAAATCATCTGTAGATAATGGAGGAGGTGACAGTTCTCTGACATGAGTTAAGGAAGGCCCAGCTCCTAATACAGAAAACCCAATATCTGCTGAGCCTTTACTTGCAGCAGTGTCCAATGGTTGTTCCATGACAAAGTTACTTCTAGCATTCTCTTTCTTTTGATTTAGAGTCCGTGCCCATCTCTCATATCTTTTGCAATTTTTTTAGCAACCTTGACTTTATCTTCTTTATCTTTCTTTTTCCTTTCCTCAGGCTCTTTTATGATTGTGTTTTCTGTAGTTGCCTCAGGTGGACTTGGGAGTTTAGGCTGATCTGTATTTTGTTGATTTTGTGTTTGCAGCTATATATGTAGAAGTTGTGGAATCCCAATACATGTATACACTTAATTGGCTATTGTAAAAGTATTGTGTTGCACCCGTCATAGTACAAACCAGTGGCCGGGTCATAATAATAACCAGATGTCTCATCATACATAATGTTTCTAACATCAGGAGCACTGAACACTGTTTTTCCATCACCACTAGGTATTTTTCCGGAAGGATTCATTTGGGCGTTAGAAGAAACAAATACAGGCACCGACACAGGTACCCATGACATTTGTCGTGCTTGGGCTGCAGAAATAGCAGATTGTGCTACCGCAGCAGCAGCATTAACCCTATCGGCTTCGGAAAGCATTTGAGAAGACGCATTATAATTAGCCATTTGTGCATAGTAGGATGAGTAGTCTCCTGAATTAGAAGATACAGATTTCTGTAGTTTAGGTGGTTCATTATAGAAAGTAATAAGGACTTCTCTGCCATCTATTTCAAGAGGGGGGGTTAAGGGACATAAGCTCCATATGAGCCGCAGTGGACTGTGAGATAGAATTAAAGTTAATGTAAGCAAGACATTTAGATGCACCAGTTAATGTTCACGGCCTATTGTTATACCAGCTATAGAATCTAATATTTGTTTAGAACATCTCTCTTTCAATGATTCCAAATCTTCTCTTCTGTTGTCAAGGCATCTAAACGCCTGAAAAGTAACCGCTTTGTTATGCCGGAATTGGCTTCAGATACATTGACTCTATCCGAATCGAGGCCAAGGACAGTGCCCTCTGACCGCTTTCCTTGGCAGTTCCGCCTGTAGCAGACTTGGCGACGTTTGAAATTGTAGGAGCCGCATTTACAAAACCAATCTCCTGCAGAGACATTAACAGTTTGATTGTCCTCGTGTTTATCTCGACCCGAATCATATTTGCTGTCATAATTCTCTACATTGCAGTCCTGCCGGTCCCTGGCTTCCAGAACGGCTGCTAGACCGCGAATCGATGTTCCTGTCATTCTCGCCGCTGATTTTCGGCGGTGATGGTGCAGACGGTATGTCTCTGTCCATCAAATCGCCTAGGGAGACCTGCGACGATCGCGATCACGCTTGTCGTAGCGTTCACGACCGCGGAAGCGATCCGCATCTCGATCGTATCGATCGCGACGGTCGCGGGTCGCGGTCGTAGCGATCGCGATGGCGATCTCGTTGTGGTGACTGACGGGGGCTAACGCTGCGACGGGGCTCCCAAACAGGCGACCGGGGTCGATTATCCCACCGGGCATCCTGCTCGCCCCAGCGCGAACCTCGCTCGTCTCTGCGCCACGACATCGCTGCCTGCGAACATCACCCGTATTGTGAAACAATTGTACTCACATACCTGACGCCGCAGACCCATCTTCGATGCAGCCCAAATACCGACGAACAATGACCTTTCTCTTCACACTCTACTGTTTACCTGCTGTAAGGAACTCTGGTTCAATGTACTTTCGTTCTTTATACTTGACTATTAATGGGTTAACACAAAGTTTAAACTTATGATGTTTCTAATTTAAGACAAAATTTATTGTTTAATCATAGAACGTTAAAAAAGTATACGCCATGTTGATTTTAGTTTCCAAATCAAAGCATAGACTAGATCGGGAAATAAAAGTAAAACGCATATTATTTGTCTATGATAATGTAATGATTTAATTTGTATTAATGTTCCAACGGGTGAGTTGGACTTTTGGCGCCAACTCAAAAAATGGCCGTAGTGTTTTTATTCAATTTCGTAATTTCCGTGTAAATTTTGAGTTTGGATGTTTAATATTGATAGTTTATTATATATCCAGATCACCATTCATCAGTCCAACAAATCTTCTGTAAAAGTAAAATCATTTTACTGTCAATCGAAACGAAGTCCTTGTTAAAATTTAATTATTACTCGACATTGGCAAAAATGGCA